>OX463841.1:1925437-2207080 GCA_949825065.1 Odontocerum albicorne
TGTTATATTTTCCAACTCACCATGGGTTACGCTTCCTTCCATTAACCATCGGGGCCACCAGTGTATGTATGTGCCAGGAGTGATGCATTGCGTTGTGTGCGTTTTTTTGGTCAGGTGTTGCGGCAGACCATGCAGTTGCCCCTTCCCTTTTTTCAGTGGCTTCTTCACGAGGGACTCGCTCATTGGCACAGTGAATGTCAAGCTGCAGGCACTGGAGACTCAGACCGTGTTGCACGACTCATTTGACGTAAGTTTATTTATCATTTTATTAATACATACAATGTAGAGTTTTAGCAAAATATAAAGACCATTACACATACATTCAAAATTGTTTCTATAGTACGTACAATGCATCAGTGTATTGAGCTCATTCTAGTCGGTCTCAGCTACAGTATCACCCGAAAGTATTTAACCTGTTCACCGCGTTAAAAATCAAATTCCACGAATCCTGTGCGCGGCACAATTTCAGCGTTTTTTAATTTCTAAGTTTAAACACATATTTTGTTTAGAACCACTGATATTTGATTACAACACCAAGTAAACATGACACTTAAGTAATTTTCTGATAATAAATAATAGTCATTACTCTTAAGGAGACTCATTAAATAAAGGAGATAAACTTAACATTACGTAAAATAAACAAAGGAATGCTACGATCAAATCAATGCTTCATGACACTCACCCAATCAAATGTATATAGCACTAGTAATGTTTATTTACGTAAGAGAGACTTAGTAATGTTTATTTACGTAAGAGAGACTCATCGCAGGACTCGATCCGCGAGACAGGTCGTTAATGCTGGAAATATTGAGAAACCAAAAAAATTCGGCGCTCTGTTTATTCAACAATATCTCATAAACTAATATATTATTTGACAAGGTTTTCAGAGATGTCGCTAGAATAAAGATTATTTTAAATTTTAGTTCAATTTTTATTCCGGTTTTGTGTCATTTTTTTTAAGTATTTGTGATTTGAAACTTGGATTGTCGTCAGATCACAGGCGTTTGTGCTCCCCGCGGGGAACAGGTTAATAGTTTTATTTTAAAATTTAAAAAAATGTGTTTAAAAGTTGGATGTGGTTTTCATTTGAAAAAACAATCGAAATTATATAATAGCGAATATGTTAAAATATTTTAGGCCATTTCGCACTGAAAAAAAAAATTGCATTGTGAAGTTTCAAAAGTAACCGGAGTGTCTATTAGATCAATTAAACGCATAGATAACGAAAAAAATAAGAATAAACTGAATTCCTGTAATTAATTAATAAACAATTAGGGTTAATCATGTCATGGAAAATTATGGTGAATAAAAAAAAAATATAGAGCAATTACGAAAGATAGGCAGTTAAAAATAATTTAAAAACATTAATATGACATACGAATTTTCAACATAAATCACTATAATTATACATTACTTACCTACATAGTTATTTTATGACGCGGTGAATTGTTAAACAAGTATTTTTTAATAACAGAGATATTTTATTTTTTTAATTAGGTACATTAAAAAGTATATATATTTTACTAAATCTACTTTTGAACCATCCTATACCCGAGGGTCTCTATATTTTGCTAGAACTCTACCACACCTTTTCTCTATTGAAATTGGTAGAGAGAACAGAGCACTGGAATTTTTCTATCCCAGTATACAGATTACATTTTTGTCTCTCAAAATCTATCAAACTTAGTCCAAATATTATTTTCTAGGTCTTTCTTTCCATCTTCTTTCTTCGTACTTTCTACTTCATATTATTTAGCTTTTTTTCATTTGTCTTTTTGAAGTTTTACTAAAAATAATTCAACTGTAAAGTAATACTAAAGTTTAGACATTAGACATGTGTTACTAAAACAACATCAAATAAAAAGTGACCGTGAAAGGTATGGTTAGACCAAGTGAATGAAATTCTGAAAGGAGAAAAAGTAAAAAGTTGTCTGCCGATCCGGAGGTTGCGGGTTCGATCCCTGCTGGAATCCAGATTTTTTTAAATGAAATTCCAGTCTGGTTTTCACTTACGGCCTATTTAAACATATTTCTGGTTGGTTGGAAGAGATTGCCACACGGCAATAAACTCGCCAGGTGAAATTAAAAAAAAAAAAAAAAGTAAGGAGTATGTAAGGAGAAAAAGTAGTTTTCTTTATTTATGACAAATGTCTCTATTATTCATTTTTTTATGTAAAAATAAATAATAGAAACATTTCAATAATTGTAAAAACATCGCAATAAAAAAAACATTCAACATTTTTAGTGTAGAATGTTTTTTTATTTGCATTTATTTTATATTTTTTATTACTTGCTTAAATATGATTAATTTGGAAAAAATGTGATTTACAGTTAATGAACGGACGCAAGGCAGTCGGAGGAAAGCTGGAAGTGATGATCAGAGTGAGACATCCCATCCTCGCCAAGCAAGTGGAGCAGATCACCAAGAAATGGCTTGTCATCGACCACTGACTTCAGTATAAATGGCTCATCATTATTCATTGCCTTCAACAAAAATGGCCCATCATTGTCCATTGATATCCATAAAAGTAACTTATTTTATACAGCAATATTTTGTTCTTACATCTGGCTAGGCAACAAAGGTTTTGCTTGCAAATGTATTTAGACCGCCGAAAAACCGAAAGAACACTTTCAAATATATGCGAAAGCTAAATAAACAGTAATTACTGTTTATTAACCACTTAACGGTCGGATTTTTAACACGTGAAGTAACACAATGATGAATTGTGAATGAATTAATTCTATACGAAAATATATTCCGTTCGGAGAAAACAAATTGAAACAAGATCTGTTCAAACGACACTCAGGAGAAACACTCCCAACAAGTCGAAACAAGATTTGCCCGAACGAGGCTCGGGCTCGTCAGTATAAAAAGGAACTTCGTGCCCGAGTCCCGCTCGGGCAAAACTGTCAAGTGGTTAATAATTATGAAGAAAAATTAAGTGGATTCGTACGTCGGACATAAACAGAAAACACATGGAGATAAAGTATGAAGGGATCGGTAATTGAAATTGGACGTAAGATCAAACGTACGTAAGTACTGACGTAACCTCATTTTCTATAAAGCCAAAACATGGTATGTTAAATATAAATAAAACTTTTTTTTATATTTAAATTGCAGTATCTTATTTTTTTTATTTAATAAGTATGAAACTCGTTATTATTAATTACACCATCCAGTTTATTGAAACAAATGGACAATTCAAATTCTGAACACTACTTTAAGGCTAAGCCCACACTTAAGTGCTTCGCTAGGTGCTACGTGACTAATAAACTAGGTGACTACATGCATAGCCACACCAAAGTGCTTCGCACAAATTCATTTGACATTTGGGAGCGGTTGAGTCAACAAACGTTGCCACTCTCAAAACTAACAACTTACCTTATCTTTATTTACTTCCTGTGCAACTTCATTCCAAAGTGATTTTATTACAGGTACATTTTTGTATAATTTGCTCGATGGGTTCCACAAAGGCTCCCTTTTATACACAACTGTTATTAAAACTTCCGCCATCTTTTAAAATCACTTGGCGACACAATAAAATTAACCAACACGTCTGTTCGCTAGGAGATTCACTAGGTGACTAATCGTCATGTAGTGTGGCGCGAATCGTGCAGTGTGGCCATTGCGATAGTATGCAGTGCGTTGGTTCGCTAGGATATGCCGCCTAGCTCACAGCGTAACTCTAAGCACTAAGCGAGGCTCCTACCCGTGTGGCCGAGGCCTAAATGTTTTTCTTCATTAAAATATACGAGTAAATTGTTCTTATACGTATTTTTATAGTCTCTTGATGAATCTTCGGGCACCCCCTTTGGCTTGGCACCTTTAGGCAAATGCCTATATAGGCCTGTTAGTAAATGCGGCTCTATTTGCATGCAAAACATCTTGAGAAGTTTTACAAGAGTGTATTTATGGTTAATAAGATTATGCTATTACTCACGGACATCACATTTATATTAATTTTCCACTTGTTAAAAATTCCCAAAAAACTGCTTACAAAGTTTTGTCTCAAAGACTTTTTTATCAAGTTTGAAAAAGATTTTTTTTTAAAACAATTTAAATAAAATTTTTAGTCATTGGTAGGTAAACATTAAACACATACACGAATTTATATCAGTTTAAAAAAATTGTATTATTTGTACATTTTTTTAACAATCAATCTAAGTTGTATCATTTTATTGCACATTGATTGATAAATAAAAATAGTTTTTTGTACTAAATTACAAAAATGTTCATAATTTATGTTCAAAATTTACTTAAAATGATATTTATTTATCTTTTATTTTCAGTAATTTTTATTTATGTTTTTATTCTTAAGTTATATTTCTTAAAATATGTATAGCATTCCACCTTATCTGCAGTTTCAATTATCCCTATTTCAACGGCGGTTTGAATATTAATAAAAGTTCTAATGTATCATTAGGTCAATAGTAGCTTAGCACTATACCACAATGCGGATATTATTCACCTAACTTTATCTATGGCATCATCATATTATCACAAAAAGAAAAAGGATGAGAACAGTACAATAAGATATTTTGAGAGGGTGAGAGAAAGACCATATTCAACACATATTACTTTTATAACAATGTATTGTTATATATAGGGAATATACACCTTTGGATTAAGTCACCACTTATAACTCTGGCTGACATTTGTGTGGCACAATGAAAAGCTTTGTAGAGAGAGATTCGAGTATTAAAACTACTCAACTTGAATAATGAGATAAATTAATCAATACACACACAGACAAATATTTAACTCATTACAGATGACACAACAGTGAAAAAGGTATTTGCTGAAATCACTGACATAAATTAAAAAACAAGAAACACAAAATGTGTTATATACAATACAAAATTTATTTTAAACATCTTATTTTCAAAATAAGTTAAAAATGATTTTATTTTAAAAATCAATTATGTAATGTAAAGAATTTTTCATTTTTATTTATACATTAACTAAAAATGTTTACGTTGAAAAGTAAAAATAGTTGAAAACAATGTTTTATTTAATTGTTTCAAAACAGAAAAATCAACTTTAATGATAATAATTGTTATTCTATTGT
Source organism: Odontocerum albicorne (assembly GCA_949825065.1). Lineage (NCBI taxonomy): Eukaryota > Metazoa > Arthropoda > Insecta > Trichoptera > Odontoceridae > Odontocerum > Odontocerum albicorne. Next base: position 1,930,507 of record OX463841.1, read on the forward strand.
GTTATTCTCACGTTAAATACAGTAAAATTTGGACTTTTTTTTCGAACAACCGAATAATAAAAAAACTTTAGTGGAAACCAGATTGAGCACCCTTGGGAATACCGAAAACCCTAATAGAAGATAAACGTTGCACGAAGTAGGCCACGAAGATCTTCTGAATTGAAATAAATATTTGTATAAACATTTATTTACTGTAATTAAGTAGGGATTGTTAAGATGTTAGGAAAATTGTGACCTTTTCTGAAGAAAGTAAAAATATTATAAAGAAATATTTTTTAAATGTATTTGAAAAACATAATTCTACTTTCAAGGAATTTTGTTTGTTCATATATAAAATAATACACCAGTGAGATACAGGTAAAAGCCTAGTTTACTATGGACACGACAAATCAAGGGCAACAAACCCAGATCTATTAAAATTGTGTATCCAAATTACCTGTTGTTTTTTTTTTCCCGCTAATTATGTATATTTCGTGTCATGTGTAAAATAAATGAAAAAAATATATATATTGTCGCCAATACTGCGGGCACAGCTATCTAGGATTGCCCAAATTTTACAGGGGAGACAAAAAACTATGATATTTTTCTGCAAAAATATAATAAAATAAAAACGTCACTTGGTATTGCAGTTACGAATAAATGCGTTCCACGTTGAAAATAAATATATGCGTTAATGCAAAAATGTGTCAATGATACAAGAGATGACAAAAAATAAAGAAAGTTACTTGTACCAAAAAATCGAGTTACGTGTTCCTGCAATGTCGGCGACGATATTAAAAATTATTTTTACTTAAATCTTTTGCTGCTGTACTTGAGGTCTGTACATAATTACTTCTATGTGATCCATTTCACAAGTGCCTGGTATAGATACTGATTTTTAAATATAATGTGTATTGTATAGCAATTATTATTAATTAACATGAATAAATATCACCATTTGACTAATTGTTTTAATAAATAGAGCATGATTTTTCTTCTCTCTTAAGTCACCAGATTCAAAACCCAAGTTCATGACAATCGTGCGGAAATGTTGAAATTGAGAGAAATTTCTTGAATTTACATTCATTAAGTCATTTGTCGGGGTTTAGCGTTGTTAACTTTATGGAGGTGGGTATAACAACGGTTGCTCGTATGTTTTTATCTCTCTATTTCTCAAATCACTGTGCTCTGTATTATAAATCAGAATGTCTCCATTCATGTTAGGGGTATTTATGAAAAAAAAAATTCATTCTCTTCTGAATTTCTATAAGAATAGGTTTATTCATTCATCTAGTTGTTCATAATACTACCTTGATCAAAATGTTTTAGGACCGGCCACCGTGTGGCACTGTCAGTCACCCGATTGGAATTCTTGTTAGGTTACCACATCTATCATTGACACTTCCCTCCAAATTTCAGCGTCATAGCTTGACATTTGTAAAAGTTACGTTGTACTGAGTACATCTACCTTTGTGCGTGTTTTCGATTTTTTACAAGTTTGAAAATGGCATCAACTGTGCATCAACGAGTTTGCATTAAATTTTGTGTGTAAAATGGATTTAACGGTCCGCAGACCTTGGAAATGTTAGAGAAGTGTTTTTCGGTGGCACGAACGCTTCAGAAGTGGTCGTGAGTCGGTCGAGGATGACGAACGCAGTGGCAGTCGAAAACTGATCAAAACATCGATAAAATCAAAGAAATGTTGGTCGAAAACCGCAAATTGACCATCAGAGAGCTGGCAGAGGACTTGAACATCGCTTATGGATCCGCTCAAGACATTTTGGTTAGTGATTTGGACCTCAGACGTGTCGTTGCAAAACTGGTGCCGAAACATTTTTTGATCAAGGTAGTATATTTTAACTATTTTCTCCACTATCTCATTTCAAATGCAACTATCTTGAGCTTTTAATGTTTTGTGTTGAACTTATACTTGCTACGAAATGATCTTAATTTTGAACTACCAAGTCCAAGGTTGACAGTAAGACGAATATTTCTACCATTACCACTGGAAGAGAGAATTGGGAGTGAGATGGAATGTAAATCATGTCTATCCTGCGAATGATCTCCAGTTGTATGCTTTCTGTAAGACTGCTCTTAACACGTTGATCGCCGTGTCAGCCACCGGTGGCCGACACCGAGGTATTCCAATTGGGCCGTGTCGGCCACCGGTGGCTGACACGGCATACCTAACTTCAGAGTGTCATTCTGTCCGTCGGCTACGCGCTCTGTATTAAACTATTATTAAACTTGGCCGACACGGCCCTTCTCTATCTTAGTACGATATGGCCTTAGGATATCTTCATGGTTCTAAAAGATATACTCATGAATATGATAGGTAGGTTATATTAAATTAAAAACCTAAAAACGTAAAAACATTTTTTGGACATTTTACGAAAATCCTATTGGCGATCAATGTGTTAATAAGTCTATTTCTTGCGCTTTTAAGGTAATGAAATGTTGAATTTGATTAATTCAGTTCGAATATTTATTTATTTAACACTTTTATTGCAAATACAATCTGGCAGGCTTATTGCCAGGCGGCAATCTCTTCCAACCAACCAGACAAAAGTAAATGAAGCAAGTTACGTGGTCGCATAAATCATTCAAATGACTATCCATCCCTACGAAATCCATAAACATTTACGTTAGCATATGTCTACAAACCCCACAAAGACGGACAATCACCCGAACATTCTTTTTCATATAAACTGAGATATCATCAATCGAAAGGAAAGGAAGGGATGATGGAGAGGAAAGGGAAAGAAAAATCAGGAATGAAACACGTTATTTTACTGACTAGAAATTAAGAGTTTTTTTCAGTCGCTTAAAGCATGCCAAGGACGGAGCGAGTCTTATATGGGTTTATAACTGATTCCATACTCTGATGTAGGGAATATAAAAAGTTGTGTCTTATTCATCTATGTTAATAGTCATTCCTCACTGTTGTGCTGGTGAAATATATCATCACTCTTACGATCATTCCCTTGTCTTATTTTACAATTAAAAAATAGCACTATTTAAAAAAAAATAAAGAACAATTTTTGATATCCTCAGTAAGATACAGACAAAATCCTAGTTTACTGGGGACATGACAAATGAAAGGTAATGAACCCAGATCCATATAAATTTCATGTCCACTTTTAATTACCTATTTTTATTTTGTTGTCTGTCTCGTTTTTCATTGACTATGAAATTTCTTTTATGTAAATACATAAATAATTATTTTTAAATATATGATTTTGTCATTTGGTGATATTTATCATGTGAATTTACGATGAATTGAAAATATAGGTTCTTATTTTTGTTAATGTTTTTTTTAATATACACCATGATATTGTTAAGAGGTTTTGTAAAAAGTTTTGTACTCTATGTTGAAAGTGTTGCTAGATTCAATTATATAAAAAGTTATTTTTAAGTTCACAATTGATCAACAGTTTATGACATATTTTTAGGATTCACATAATTTATATAATGTATTCTTGTGTAAAAATTAATTTTTTTTTAAAATATTTATTAACAAAAAATCTTAAGTACTCGTAGAATAAATTTTGCAAATTATATCTAGTTCATGTTTTTTGACCCTTATCTTGGCAAAGTTTAATTTATCCAAATATTAACGTTTTTCTTTGATGATTCCTTGTTATATGGTAAGTTATGAAGGAAATTTGAGGAAAAAAAATCACAACTTTTCCTCATAGTTTTTTTTTAATGTAACACCCACGTTACATTGCCAAAATATCAATTTTTATAAAACACAAAAAGGGCTATAAAATGATTCTATAATCTAAAACATGAACAACATTTACATAGCTGAATTATCTACAAATAAAATGGTTTGAATAAAATTTTCTCTACATGCACTGATTAATAAAATATTTAGATTATTTACTCCAATTTTCAAAATGCACCCACGCTGTCCAGACATGTTGACCCGATGTCGTTTGAAAGGTTGTAGCGTTGTCAATATTTATCACCAGATGATACCACTGCACACAATAGTGCATGTATAGTATTCGATTGTGTTTGCCATATTTGAAATTACGTTACAGTTTCTGATTTTTTTTTAAATCCCTAAATTAGTGTGTGGCGGTCGCACACGCGGTCAATGACCGATGAAATAACCTTTGCATTCCTTAGCAATGCAAAACAAACAAGTACAAAGTCCGGTCATTCAACTCATAGCCGATGCGGAGCGCATTCCATACTAGAGCGAGAACGCATCACACCTGTCTCGCCAGTTCCGTAAATAAATTATCACCTACATACGACATTAATCGTTTTGCGGATGTGGAAACGAGACGGCGAGATATCTTGCTCGCATTCCCGCACACACGCGGGAATAGTATAAATACCTACGTTACCAATAAAATCTCTTTTCCGCATTGCGATCTAACGAGTTTTATTTATCAACAAATCATCATCATCTCTCCCTCTAGGATACATATCCTAAAAGTGTAACACCTGTGTTACAATGCCATGATAAGGGTTAATAAGCAAAAGTATTTTTTTTTTCATTGCAAAATTAAGGGCAACTATTGTATCTGTATTTTTAAAATGAAGAGGGTGAAAGTTGAATGTTTTCAACAATATGGGGAAGAGCATGGTCGTGGGGTTAACATGCTGTACTTCTGCGCTTTAGATTGCTATTTTGAAACCTGCACTGTGGTACCCCCATCTGATTAGAAGAATATTTTTTATTAATTTCTTAGGGTAAACAGTTCACAGGTATGACTTAATTTTTTTCAGTCAAACAAAAATTTCAGAGGTAATAAATAATATACAGTGATTCTTTATTATCCAAAGATCTTTTATACTTTGTTTCGATTATATGCATTTATAAAATTAATGAAAAAACTTACCCTAAAGTATTATAAAATTTCAGAGCTACAGATATGAATTAGATAGGGAACCAAATCACACAGAACGTAGAGTGTGAAGGCTTTGATGCCATTAATATGACATACATAGAAGAAATGGTCACATGAAACTAATGTGAAGAACTAACATCGGAAGAGTTGGAAGAAAAGATTAACGATCCGCAGGAAAGTGACTTGGAAGATGAAACAGAAGTGAAAGTTGTTAAATCATATTTTTGTATGAAAACATTCAATGAGATTTTTACATTGACTGTTCAACTATACTAAAGAAAATATTGCATGGTCCCTGGATGTTTCACAAATTTGCCCCAATACTACCTTGTAACGACATTCAGTAATTTTAATTATTTTATCAACTTTAATATAAGCCTCGATTCTAATAAATAGCAAGTTATTTGGGTAAATACATTACATAAAACTAACAATAATGACAATTAATACATCTTGTTACAAATTAGCAAAAATATGTCAGTTTGTTAAAATCAAAAATAATATTTGGTGACATTCGTCAAAAGTCATTACGTTAGTCTGCATTGGCTAGGGATGGGGTATACGATAATTGGATTTATGATTTTTTTTTATGCGTAAAATTAAATGTTCGTAATTAGTATTAATTCATAGTGGATCTTGGCCTATTTAAAGATAGACACAAATTATACAATACATTTGAAAGTCAGTATAATGAAAGTTAGGAATTAAAACTTCAGTTTAGAGAAAAACCATTTTTCGATTTATGATAAAACTATTCGATTTGTAAAAATAAACAATTTTACCTTATCCCTTTGAGACATGACATTTCAAACGCCACATTGACTATGCTACATTTTCTTGAGTATAACTGATAATGTTTTTATTCAGATACTTGTATGGAAAGAGAATTGAAATTTAAATGATGTGTAGAAAGCTTAATTGAGCTTTATCAGGAAATTTGAAAAGAGCTTAAAAAGAAGAAAAGACTAACGTCAATCACAAGTTTTTTTTTATCTGTCCAGTCTACAAACATATCTGCGGTTTAGCCTATGGTACACATACATACATATCATCACGCCATATCCCTTGCAGGGTAGGCAGAGAGAAAAGGTCTCCAAACTTTTCCATCCAAGCACACAACTTTCGCCTTCTCCACATGCACAATTTTCTATTTTTCATACTTGTCACTTTACCTTCTTTCCGAATCTGGTTCATTCGGTCTAATCACATTTACCTCGGTCCACATACATCTCGTACTTCTGACTTGTATATTCGCTCAGTCATTCTTTCATCATTCATTCTCTCCACATGTCCAAAATATCTTAAAACTCCTTTCTTCATCTTGAAACCCTCATTTTATCCATATATTCATTTCTTATGTCTTCATTCTGGCTTTTTTCAAACGTTAACACTCCACAAATTTCCTACAGTACACGTCTTTAAGTGCTTTTGAAAATTCAATGTTACCTTGGTATTAAATAATGCTGATGTCATTGTTTCCTCTTGAATTTATCCTAAACCTTGAAAAAAAAAGTTAAAAAATCTTATTTATAGGTAAGTTGACAGTTTGTACACCTGAACCCTGTTTTTGTAGGGACACCTAGTCTTTTTATCCGAGGTTTCCTAATCCCGACTTGTTGGCAGAACATTACCGTCGCAGATTATGTTCATCATGACAATCGCGCGGAAATCGAGAGGAATTTCTTGAATTTACATTCATTAATCACTTAACAGTTGGATTTTGGTGAGAAAGAGTGTCCAAAAATTGAGAGATTTTTTTTTACATTTTATTAGAAAATATTTAACAAGTAATATTAACCCTTTTAATCCTAGCATATTTTGCATATTGCTGGGAAGACTGCGTGATCGTGTAAGGAACACCACAATCCGAGAGGTCTGTGAGGTCCAAGATGTGGTCAGATGGGGACGACAGCGTCGACGATACTGGTACCAACATGTACAGAGAATGAATTCCACAAGAATTCCATACATAGCTCTGCATGGGGTGCCGGATGGACGGCGTCCACCAGGGAGACCTCCGAAACAATGGAGAGATAGCTGGAGCTCAGCATCACAGGAGGACAATCCTGCAGTAACAGACTCTTGAGTCTATAGAAAGTCTAAGAAGAAGATGTTTTGCATAAAATATGCGAAAAATCTCAAACAATTTTTGGCAAGAAAAACAGTAGTTTATATTTTATTTTTTATCTCAGTTAATATTTAGTTTTAAAATCTAATTTTTTTGTGTTTACCTCCCTGTACGAGTAGAGTGTAAAATAATAAGTAATTTTAATAATTTATAAAAAAAAAATATTTTCAAGTTTTTTTTATTCAACATAAAAACTTGTATGAAAACTTTGAGGCCGATGATCGGCCCCATGGGATTTTTCGCATACACCAGTCGGGGCCGATAATATAATCGGCCCCGTGGGATTAAAAGGGTTAATACAATCTTTTGGTTGAAACCTCATTGGCGCGTCGCATTTTTGGTGCTACTTTTCCTTACGTCTAAAATGTGAACAAAAATTACATAAAAGTGGATAAATTTAAATTAGAATATGCTAGAGTACACATGATGACGTAACACGCGACGTAACACAATGACGAACTGTGAACGACTAAATTCTATATGAAAATATATTCCGTTATTTGAAACAAGATCTGCCCAAATGACGCTTGGGAGAAACACTTGCAACAAGTCGAAACAAGATTTGCCCGAATGAGGCTCGGGCTCTTCAGTATAAAAAAAATCTTCACACTCGGGCAAAACTGTCGTGTGGTTAAGTCATTTTTCGGGGTTTTAATGTAAACTTTATGGAGGAGGGTATAACAACGATTGCTCATATGTTTTGTATCTCTATTTCTCAAATCACTGTGCTCTGTATTATAAATCAGAATATCTCCAGTCATGTTGGTTAAGTTATTTGTCGGGGTTTAATGTAAACTTTATGGAGGAGGGTATAACAAAGGCTGCTCATTAGTTTTGTCTCTCTATTTCTCAAATCACTGTGCTCTGTATTATAAATCAGAATATCTCCATTCATGTTGGTTAAGCCATTTGTCGGGGTTTAATGTAAACTTTATGGAGGAGGGTATAACAACGGTTGCTCATATGTTTTGTCTCTCTATTTCTCAAATCACTGTGCTCTGTATTATAAATCAGAATATCTCCATTCATGTTGGTTAAGCCATTTGTCGGGGTTTAATGTAAACTTTATGGAGGAGGGTATAACAACGGTTGCTCATATGTTTTGTCTCTATTTCTCAAATCACTGTGCTCTGTATTATAAATCAGAATATCTCCATTCATGTTGGTTAAGCCATTTGTCGGGGTTTAATGTAAACTTTATGGAGGAGGGTATAACAACGGTTGCTCATATGTTTTGTCTCTCTATTTCTCAAATCACAGTGCTCTGTATTATAAATCAGAATATCTCCATTCACGTTGGAAGTATTTATTAAAAAAATCGTTCATTCTATTCTGAGTTTCTTTAAGAATAGGTTCATTCATTTTAACTATCTTGAAATGGTGATGGTATTATTATATGCATGTGAATCCTAATTTTGAAATGAAACACTTTGGATATTGAGTTGGTGTACTGTTGTAAAAATACTGTCCAAAGCTTTTATACAAGTGTATAAATATGATATAAATGTAATAAAATATAATGTGATTTGTAATCTTATTCATTAATTATGGGGAGGAATATATTGTGAAAGCAAATAAAAATTTGTTTTGATTCTATTCTTTTTTCTAAGTTGTAATATAATAACACATCGATCAATAAGTCCAATGGATGAAACTTGGATCCACCACTATACTCGGGAATCAAATCGGCAGTCAGCTGAGTGGAGAGCAGCCGGTGAAAGTCGTCCGAAGCGACCAAAAACTCAACAGTCGGCCGGGAAGGTTATGGCCTCCGTATTTTGGCATGCGCATGGTATAATATTCATTGATCACCTTGAAAAGGGAAAAACCATCAATAGCCAATATTACATAGCGTTATTGGAGTGTTTGAAGACAGAAATTCCAAAAAAACGGCCCCATATGAAGAAGAAAAAAGTTCTCTTTCATCAGGACAATGCACTGTATCACAAGTCGATGGTAACGATGGCCAAATTGCGTGAGTTGAACTTCGAATTGCTTCTGCACCCACCGTATTCTCCAGATATGGCCCCCAGCGACTATTGGCTGTTCGCAGACCTCAAAAAGATGCTCCAGGGAAAGAGATTTGGCTCCAATGAAGAAGTGATTGCCGAAACTAACGCCTATTTTGAAACCAAAGATAGATCATTCTACACGGCTGGCATAGAAAAGTTAGGAAAGCATTGGAATGAATGTATGTCTTGAAGGAGACTATGTTGATGAATAAAAAAGAATTTTGGCAAACAAATGTTGTTGTAGTAGTTAGTCCCGGGACTTATTGATCGATGTGCTATATTCTCTGATGTACTATTATATTGATACTGATGGGAGCCGAATAAATGCTGTAGAAATGTGTATAATGAGATATATACATGGTGGGACGGGGGGGACAGAGGGGACAATGCATGAAAAAATACAGAATTAAATAAATATAGGTTTATTGATAGCAACATAGTATGTACATAATACATTTAAATACCCTTCAAGAACACATAAATTGCAGAGAATACATTAAAGACAGACGCTATCAAATGGTCTTGGCTCATCTAATAACTACCCTTCGGCCTAGATATACCCCACCAATATAGGGGGAGCCCAGCCACGAGGATACCAGATGTTTTTCAGCTCACACCCTTGTAGAATAAAAAATTGAAAAAAAAAAGCACAGAAAATAAATAGATGGCAGAAAAATAAACAAATCTACAAATACCGCCTCAGATCAATTCAAACAAACAAATAAAGGTTCCTTGACAGCAGCACAATGTGTACATATGATATGGTATATAGTAAATTCCTTCCGAGTATCGCACATACATCTCAAAATAAACTACAGAAAATACATTTAAGAGAGAATACTTTAAAAGGTCCGGGCTCACCCCACAAACATTCCCCCGGCCGAGATACACCCTACTAATGTAGGGCGAGCCCGACCGCAAAGACATCGAGAGGGCTTTCAGCCCACACCCCCGTATATCTAGATTTTAAAAAAAAATGTACGGCAGAAAACAAAATAAAAAGTAAACCTACATATTATACCACCTCAGGTTAACTGTCAGCAAGAACTAAATGAAGTGATCTTATTAAGACCGGTGTATTAAGTAAGATGAAGAATGTACTTTGAGATGACTAGGGAGGGGGAGGGCATCTGGAATGAATGAAGAAAGAGCTTTTGAGGTATATGACCAAGAGTTCCTGAAGTGGTCGATTTTATTTTTCTAGGGGTCGATAGTTTAATAAAAAAATTTTGGGGTCGACGATAGCAAAAATAGACTTCCTTACTGCAAACATATTTGTTTGTTACTTTAAAATATCTATGATCCTAATAGGTACCTAAATAAAGAAGTAAAATAATTCTAAAAAACACTTTTTTTTTATAAAAACACATTACATACCAAACTTGAATGAACGAAAAACTTGCTTTAATTTTCATCAGTGCAGATTTCAATATTAAATGTTGCACAAGATAATGCAATGCATAATCCGTATTCCTTTTATCTTTTTCAATCCTTAATTACAAGTGATTAAAATGAAAAGTTTGATATCTAGTGAAATACTTATAACAGTACTTATAACATACAAACTTATTAATTTGAGTAGGTAAAGTAAATGACTAGGGGATCGACGGTTTTAAAAGTTTTTGTTAAAGGGGTCGGCAGCCGAATAAAGTTTGGGAACTCTTGATTTAGATGAAGATGGGAACTCCAATAAAAGAATGTGGGCTATGTTTGAGACATACACATGGTTAACATCTTCAGAATATTTGAAGCAAGTATATTATCTAGCACTGATCAGGTACTTTAGAGCAGTGGTGCGCGACATGGGGATCAAAATCCCTACGAGGGTTGCCAAAAAGAATGTGGGTTATGTTTGAGACATACACATGGTTGACATCTTCAGAATATTTGAAGCAAGTATATTATCTAGCACTTATCAGGTACTTTAGAGCAGTGGTGCGCGACATGGGGATCACAATCCCTACGAGGGTTGCCAAAAAGAATGTGGGCTATGTTTGAGACATACACATGGTTGACATCTTCAGAATATTTGAAGCAAGTATATTATCTAGCACTTATCAGGTACTTTAGAGCAGTGGTGCGCGACATGGGGATCACAATCCCTACGAGGGTTGCCAAAAAGAATGTGGGCTATGTTTGAGACATACACATGGTTGACATCTTCAGAATATTTGAAGCAAGTATATTATCTAGCACTTATCAGGTACTTTAGAGCAGTGGTGCGCGACATGGGGATCACAATCCCTACGAGGGTTGCCAAAAAGAATGTGGGTTATGTTTGAGACATACACATGGTTGACATCTTCAGAATATTTGAAGCAAGTATATTATCTAGCACTTATCAGGTACTTTAGAGCAGTGGTGCGCGACATGGGGATCACAATCCCTACGAGGGTTGCCAAAAAGAATGTGGGCTATGTTTGAGACATACACATGGTTGACATCTTCAGAATATTTGAAGCAAGTATATTATCTAGCACTTATCAGGTACTTTAGAGCAGTGGTGCGCGACATGGGGATCACAATCCCTACGAGGGTTGCCAAAAAGAATGTGGGCTATGTTTGAGACATACACATGGTTGACATCTTCAGAATATTTGAAGCAAGTATATTATCTAGCACTTATCAGGTACTTTAGAGCAGTGGTGCGCGACATGGGGATCACAATCCCTACGAGGGTTGCCAAAAAGAATGTGGGCTATGTTTGAGACATACACATGGTTGACATCTTCAGAATATTTGAAGCAAGTATATTATCTAGCACTTATCAGGTACTTTAGAGCAGTGGTGCGCGACATGGGGATCACAATCCCTACGAGGGTTGCCAAAAAGAATGTGGGCTATGTTTGAGACATACACATGGTTGACATCTTCAGAATATTTGAAGCAAGTATATTATCTAGCACTTATCAGGTACTTTAGAGCAGTGGTGCGCGACATGGGGATCACAATCCCTACGAGGGTTGCCAAAAAGAATGTGGGCTATGTTTGAGACATACACATGGTTGACATCTTCAGAATATTTGAAGCAAGTATATTATCTAGCACTGATCAGGTACTTTAGAGCAGTGGTGCGCGACATGGGGATCACAATCCCTACGAGGGTTGCCAAAAAGAATGTGGGTTATGTTTGAGACATACACATGGTTGACATCTTCAGAATATTTGAAGCAAGTATATTATCTAGCACTTATTAGATACTTTAGAGCAGTGGTGCGCGACATGGGGATCACAATCCCTACGAGGGTTGCCAAAAAGAATGTGGGCTATGTTTGAGACATACACATGGTTGACATCTTCAGAATATTTGAAGCAAGTATATTATCTAGCACTTATCAGGTACTTTAGAGCAGTGGTGCGCGACATGGGGATCACAATCCCTACGAGGGTTGCCAAAAAGAATGTGGGCTATGTTTGAGACATACACATGGTTGACATCTTCAGAATATTTGAAGCAAGTATATTATCTAGCACTGATCAGGTACTTTAGAGCAGTGGTGCGTGACATGGGGATCACAATCCCTACGAGGGTTGCCAAAAAGAATATGGGTTATGTTTGAGACATACACATGGTTGACATCTTCAGAATATTTGAAGCAAGTATATTATCTAGCACTTATCAGATACTTTAGAGCAGTGGTGCGCGACATGGGGATCACAATCCCTACGAGGGTTGCCAAAAAGAATGTGGGTTATGTTTGAGACATACACATGGTTGACATCTTCAGAATATTTGAAGCAAGTATATTATCTAGCACTTATCAGGTACTTTAGAGCAGTGGTGCGCGACATGGGGATCACAACCCCTACGAGGGTTGCCAAAAAGAAATGGCAGTCTGTGGAGAATCGTTTCCTTTTTTATCTGTCGAAAGAAATTTGATAATCATGCTCTGTTAAATTTTTAACAATGTGTTTTCTAATGCCTCTAATTGACATACTTCTTAGGGTAGAGGTATTAAATTTAACTGTAACATCACCTGAACATGCGATGGGTGTGGCTGGCATGGTATATATCCAAACACGCTCTAACTTTTTCAGGCTGGAAACTTTTGGAACTTAGTCAAAAACAAGCTAACCACGTTTAATAAAAAAAAAACAGATGCGTGAGACTCTCGCGCGGTAGAAGTGAAACTTCTTAGTTCCTAGGAAAAGTTGATTTTATGCATTGCTTTTTTCCATTTGTTAATGCTTGTTTTTTTTTAAGATTAGGAATTGGTTATGTGGTATTAAATTCAAGAAAATCTCTCTTAATTAAATAAAAAAAAATTATTTTTAATAATAATTTTAATATTAAATAATAATTTTAATAATAAATAATGATTTTAATAATAAATAATAATTTTAATTATAATATAATACACTTAATAATATTAAATGTATATTTTTTAATATTAAATATATTAAGATTTTTATGTTATTATTAATTATTAAATTAATTATTTTTAAGTAATTATTTATTTATTATTATATTATTTTTATTATATTATAAATAATATTATAATATTATATTATTAATTAATTATATTATAATTAATTATAATATAATTAATAATATTATAATAACATATATATTTTTATAATTATATATTAAATATAAATTATATATTAAATAAATATTAAAATAAATATTCAATAAAATAATTTAATATAAAATAAAATTAATAATTATTAAATATATTAATATAAAAATAATATATAACAAAAACAAATTTTATTTATTTTTTAATATTAATTAATAATTTTAATAATAATATAATACACTTAATAATATTAATTATTATTTATAATAAATAATTATTAACATGACTTAAGAATAAACATACAATAAAATATACGAGTATTATATTAAAATAGTTCGGTTATAAAAAAAACTAGAAGTTAAAAAACGTGTGGGCAAAAATAAAGTGGATATTAATTGGCATACGGAGGTCAATGAGAGCTTCCGTGTTGTTAGCAATGTACACAGAAATCGAATTCAAGTACAGGCTTATTTACGAGTATGGGCAACCTTTATGCTATTTTCATCAGCTATTTACGAGCATGAGCAACCTTTATGCTATTTTCATCAGCTATTTACGAGTATGAGCAACCTTTATGCTATTTTCATCAGCTATAGTCATCACACCCATCATAGGGGGGGGATAAATAATTTTCCCATCACTATCGATTCAAATGTAGACCTATAAATTATTGTGTGTATTATTTATACAATAGTTCAGACGTTAACACTATAGAGCAGGGGTCTCCAAACTACGGCCCGTGGGCCAACACTGGCCCGCGACCACCCCCAATCCGGCCCGTCATAGTTTATTTTGATTACATTGTAAAATTTACAATGTTAGTAAATCATACAAAATAATAATCAGATGTTTTTATTTACGGAATGGAGCGGAGTTCACCCCCGCACCCTGCGCCATAGATATCTCACTCGCCGGCTAGTCCCAATACGAAAATTTCCGCGTAATTCAAAACTACAGTTTGTTGGTATTATGAGCTAGCTAGATCTTGGCCCTTGGGACTTAGTGGAGGAGTCAGTGCGGCCCTTAGACTAAAAAGTTTGGATACCCCTGCTATAGAGGTTTAAAAATATATTATAATTGTTTAGTAAACTTTAGGTGGAATAAACAGTGTTTTGCAATTATTTTGTAAATATCGATCGATATCGATAAGCAATGGAAACCAATTGCCTTGGTCTACTTCATAGGTTCTCAACCTTATTTTGCCCACCGCCCACTTTGAGAATATTTTTTTTACTAAAGCCCCCCAATTTTTTTTACTTGCGAATCTGAAACAGCTATTGTCACGATTATATTTAAACGTGTAATATTATATACTGTAGTCGTAAGATAGGATATGGTATGGTATGGCCCTAGCCTATTTCTGAGTTTCGAGCTCATGCAATTTGGTCATTGTTACCATCGACTTTTGTTTTGATGACATTGACGTTTCTGTTCCATTGTAAGCAAACGCAGCACCTATTTCGAAAAAAGCTTTTTCATGACCAAATATTCATGCAAAATAGTGTAAGCACTACCAAATGATATCTTCAGAATGTCAGCTATCTCACGCAACTTTACTTTGCGATTTTCCATCACGATTTTGAGGATTTTTTAATGTTTTCTGGTGTAACAGCCTCATTTGGACGACCAGAACGTTCAGCATCATTTGTGTCTGTACGACCGCGTTTGAAATCAGCATACCACCGACAAATGGTCGTTTTCGACGGAGCAGAGCCCGGATACCACGTTTCAAGCCATCGCTGACTTTGAACGGTATTTTTTCCCATTAAAAAGCAATGTTTTATCAACACACGAAATTCGTTTTTTTTCATTGTTTTAAAAATAGCAAAAGTAGCGTCACTCAATGACAAAACCACTGTAACTCAATGACACAATGTCGGAATGTCATGAAAGTTTGACACGTAACTTCTAAAAGCTGGTACTAGCTGAGAATGGTATGGATTTTTTATTAGAGGCGCCATCTGTTGGTTAGTCCCGGGACTTATTGATCGATGTGTTAATTAAGAGTTATCTGGAGTAAGCTAACTTTAAAATACAATACATAACCCTTCTATGTGTTTCGATTTAAAATTATCTGAAATTCAGACGTGTAATTAATGTGTCCGGAACATTTTTCATACACAATTTTTTGACCACAACTATTCGTCATAATATTCTTAGGCGATAATCTTCTTGGCCACAATTCTTCGCCGGGAGAATTTGTCTCCGCGTATATTAAAAAATATATTTTTGATAAATATATTCCTAAATATACGTGGGGAGGACTATGTACGTTCTACATATACGAGTATGTATATCTTCAAACAAAGGTTGAAGATGTTATAGAGGTTGCAAAAAGACTCAAGTGGAAGTGGGCTGGACATATCGCCCGAGCAACAGACCATCGTTGGACGTATGAAGTAATCCAGTGGTACCCAATAGGTATAAAAAGGCCTGTAAGAAGACCTAAGGCGCGCTGGGTGGACGAAATACGTAAGCATGCAGGTATTATGTGGCAGCAATGTGCAAAGGACAGGATTTTGTGGAGACAACTTGGAGAGGCCTACATCCTGCAGTGGATTGATACAGGCTGATGGTGATGATGGTGATGGTGATCTCTACATATGAAGGGTTTTCATAATTTTTCATTTCATAAAGATTTTCATAAAAAAGGGTTGCACAACAGTTTCATATGTGATATGAAACTTAAGTTTACATGAATTTATTAAAAAAAAGGTTTTACACGAAGGCAATGCATTAAGAGTTTGGGAAAAAGATCACGACCAAACTAATAAAATTTGTAGAATAATTGAATGGTTGAATTAAAATAGGCACTAAGTACAAAAAAAACTAAGTATGCAGTTTCGTTCTATATGTCATATATTATATAATGAAACTGCATACTTAGTTTTGTTTGTTTTTTTTTTTGGTACTTAGTGCCTATTTTAATTCAACCATTCAATTGATGACAACCCTTAAGAACAGCTTAAGAAGTGCACAATAACTTCCTGCCAACTTCCTGCCAACTGCCCGTCATGAAATAGTCCTAACGTTACAGTCGCTTATGGTTGTTTTTTTTTTAATTTCAACAAAAACGTAATTAATTTCATTTTTATTCTTTATTAGATAAGGACATAGTTTCATAGCGAAACAAGATTAATAATCCAAAACATATTTTTTATGTAATATTTTTGAAACATCGTATAAAATAAATAAAAACGTACACGAAACAGCTTTGAACAAATATGAAACAATCTATTAAATATCATTATAAAAGAAAATAGTTCCATTTATCAAACAATTTTTTTTTCAATATATGCAAAGAAATTTACCGGCGAAGAATTGTGGCCGGGAGTAATTGGGCGAAGAACAAACTTAGACCCAAATTTTAACTCGATTTCTCTTTAATTTGAATTTGATTCTAATCATTTCGCTGTAATTCAAACCTGATTAAACCCCCTAAAGTTTTAATTGACAAAATCGACGCATTTTCCGATACAGCCATATTATTTCATTAAATTACAATTTTATATATTGTTTATGGTTAAGGCATTAACGTTGTGGAGGTTTAAATACATTATAATTTATTTTATCAAACACTGTTTATTCCACTTTTTGTAACGGTACAACCCTACCGGTTTCAAGGCTTTCACCTCATTTTCAGGAGAGCACAAACAAGACTTACAATTTTATCTTTACAGCTGCTATGTACTCGTAAAACATATATTTCTAGTTGGACGTTCGATGTAGTAAACCAAGTTTGATTAGAATCTATTAAATTCGTGGATTTATTAAATCTAAATTCAGGACTTGAAAAAAAAATTTGTTTCTCCGAATGAAACGTGTATGATAATTGATCTCAACTGGGTTTTTTGTGGAGGTGAGAGCCAAAAACAGCATACGAGTACGGTATACGGGTATGTTAAGCTCTGCAGAACAGAACATGTCTCGCACGAGTCTGCCGCGTGTCGCTGACGAAAAGGTTTGCCGTATTTCATCATTCATCTGAAGGTAGGCCTCTGTTCGGCTGTTACCTGGCTGAGAGGAAAATTACAGAATCACATTAATTATGAGGAACAAAATCCTACAGTTTTAATTTGGAACAATTTTATTTAGACTTGAAATCTGTGTTTCAGCGGGAGGGGAAAAGGCAGTAGAAAATTAAATAAAGGATTTCAAGTCTGTATTTCAAGAGAGTGTGCTGCTTTAGGAAACACTTGAATACAACCCTTTTTGGGAGGTCTTACCAAAGTTAATGAGTATATATTAAGTACTAAGTAAGATGGTAGAAGTCCGGACAACTGTATGTTATCTCGGGTAAATCTATTATAGTTTCTGGTAAACTTTGAAAGCGTGTTTATTTTATTCTCTATTCTCCATATTATACGGAATTTCCTGTTACATAATTCTTGACACCGCCTTGTACTATGAAAATAATCTTGACAGGTATTCTTCCATATGAATAAAAAATTGGACCCACATAATGTAACAGAAGAAATCCGTATATTTATTTATTTTACACTTTTATTGCAAACACAATCTGGCGGGCTTATTGACAGGCGGCAATCTCTTCCAACCAACTATCCAAAAGTAAATGAAGCAAGTTACGTGGTCGCATAAATCATTCAAATGACTATCCATCCCAACGAAATCCATAAACACACACGTGAGCCCACGAACCCCACAAAGACGGACAATCACCCGAACATTCTTTTTCATATAAAGTGAGATATCATCAATCAAAAGGAAAGGAATGGATGGTGGAGAGGAAAGGAAAAGAGAAATCAGGAATGAAACACGTTATTTTACTGACTAGAAATTAAGAGTTTTTTCAGTCGCTTCTTAAAGCATGACAAGTACGGAGCGAGTCTTATATACCAGAGTCTCACTGCATAGACAGTCAAGGACGACGTAAAAAAAGAAGAGTGGTGAACTGGAAAGCCCAATAGACAATCTCTGTTTGAGTGTAGCGCTAATCAATGATTGGAAAGACGCTGAAAATTTTCGGCGAGATAAGAGGGGGCGGTGGGACAGTTAAAGATATTATACAATAGATAGAGTGTGTGAATTTGGCGTCTATTTTTAACATTCAACCAGTATAATGTGGAGAAGAAAAAAAATACGCCTTCAAAGTTTATCGCTAACTGAAAGTACTCGGGATATACGAGTAGTTGTCCGGGATTTTGACCAAAAATTTGAAATGCATTAAAGGTGCGTACACTTAGAATAATACATAAAGTGTGTTGTATTATATTGTATTACACTTTCGTTGTATACAGTACACACTAGGCGGGTTTATTGCCATGTGGAAATCTATTCCGACCAACCAGAAAGATGTTAGAGGCCTTAAGTAGATATATCCATGCACGCCCACCAGAAACTGAGTAGGATAAAGCTATAGATAAACATCAAATTCACTTATCTTCACGACCTCCATGACCTACTTGGTAAGACGCCTGTTTTCCAGCCCGGAGGATGCGGGTTCAAATCCCGCTGGAACCCAGATTAAAAAAAAAAGGATTCCAGTTTGGTTTTCACTCAAGGCCTCATTAACCTCATTCTGGTTGGTTGTAAAAAAATGCCACATGGCAACAAGTCCACCAGGTTCTACTATATACAACGAAAGTGTAATACAATACACACCACTCCACCATTTTTCTGTTGGGGTAGGCAGACGGGACCAAGCGTCATACTTTCCTAACTCGACACGCATCCTTAGCCTCTTCCACATTCATACACCTTCTCACACAACCTCTACGATTTATCTGATTTCCTACTTTTCCTTCTTTCAGAATATCATTCAATGATCAGCATTGGTCATCCTTGGTCTTCCTCTCATATGCCTTCCACTCACATCTACACTTCTTCTCCCTGGCTCCATCCCAACTCACTGTCTGCGAAGACTGTTAGGGTCAGCTCTCCTCGTCCTCAGGTTGTATGCTCTTCTGTCCCGGACTACGTCCCCCAGGCCGTGCCTCTGCATCAGGTTATCTTTTTGCACCACCCATGAATTCTTTGGTCTTCCTCTGGTTGTTATTCGAGGAAGATCTATGGAGATTGCCTGGTTCACAATGTGATAGGGTGCTCTGCGTCCAACGTGCCCACACCATCTCAATCCATCCGCCGCCTCTCCTCCAGCTTACTGTTGATGTCTGTAACACCTAGGTTTCCACGAATACGTGAACTTTTTATTTTTTCTCATAGGGACACACCAGCTGACTATCTTAGCATGCGCATTTCAGCAGTTTCTAGTTGCCTGGAGTAAGAGTTATACATCGTCCAGCATTCGGAGCCATAGAGGAGTGCGGATCTGACAATCGTTTGGCATACTTTTCCTTTTAACTTTACTGGCATTTTCGGATCACATAGAACTCCCGTCATTGATCTAAACTTCATCCATCCTACACTAATTCATATGTTATTATTTTTATCATTATCTACACTGTATATCTGATTTGTTAGTCTCTTTATTTATTCTTTCTTCATGTCTAAACCATCTTAACGTATTCTTATTCATCTGACTTAACATATCAGTTTTCAATTTATAGTCGTCCCTTATAACTTAATTTGATATTCTGTCATACACTGTCACTCCATGTTAATATATAACTGATTTATAAAAATTGGTATGTTGTTAAATAAATTAATGCTGAAAGCAATATAAAAAAATGCGTGAGCTGTCATTTGAATTATGGTCGTATCAATGATCTTAGAATAAATATTATTTATAGCGAAGTCTGTTTTATTTAGAGAACAATAACACAATCATGTGATATATGATTAACAATCTGGCCTGTTTCGAATGTTTGACATCTGGCTACATATTTGTTTTCACATTTGTGCAAAATAAAACATATGGAATCTTAATTCTTTATGGAAAACAATAGTACAAGTACCCGGCGGTATGTAATACACATCGGGCTTAAGAAATATAGTGTCGGCCATAATCGGCTAACTTCGGCTTTGTAGAGCGTCATCTCTGTCATTCATACACGTGTTCCGTCGCGAGACTGTTAGCGCATCATGCGACAGAGATGACGCTCTACAAAGGCGAAGTTAGCCGATTATGGCCGACAGTCTCTTTCTTAAGCCCAATGTGTGCTACTTACCGCCGGGTACTGTACTAATGTATTTCAGGAATACATGTGTTTAAGAATCAATGTTTTGTATTACACTTTCGTTTAATGTAGTACAATCTGGCGTGCTTATTGCAATATGGCAATGTCTTCCAGCCAACCAGAAAGATGTTAAGCATGCCTTAAGTAAAATCCAGACTAGAACCATTTTTTTAATTTGGTTTCCTACGGAAGTTGAACTCGTAACCTCCGGTCTGGATGTCAGATGTCTTACCAACTCAGCACGGAGGTAAAAATGTTATTAACTTTTATGTGTTACACAAACGTGAATTTTTATATAGTTTATGACATGTATGAGCCATTTGTATTACACTTTTATAACTTTGCGGACTTATTATTGCCATGTGTATCTCAAAGTCGTTTGAAAACCAAATGGTCCTCAAAACGTTGTTTAATTCATTGATCCGTAGCAAACTAGAAAGCAATGTTTGCATTTGGAGCCCGGTGGGGGCGCAGAACTCACTCATGGTGGAGAAGATACAAAAAAAATATCTACGATATCTCTATATGAGAGAGTTCGGTGTCTATCCATGGCTTTATCCTATTCAGTTTCTGCTGGGCATGCTCGGGTATAACTCCTTGAGCGTAAGAAGAGATCTGCGTCTCCCGGTATACGTTGTCAGACTTGTTCGAGGAGTTGTGAGCTGTCCAGCATTACTACAAAGATTAGCGTTAAATGTTCCTAACAATTACACTAGACTGCGCCGGCAAGAACCGTTCTCAATCAAGAACAGGTCTTCCAGCCGCAATGCCTGTTGGGAGGGCCTTAACTCTTCTGAACGGGACTGCTTCGGATATTGACATTTTTCATATCACATTACCAAAAGCTGAAGAAAATTTTCTTCTAAGATTGAGCGCGTTAGAAAGCACTCATCAACGTACTTAATTGACAAAATATATATGTGTGTATGCATATGTATAATTTATTAATTTTAAATGTTAACATTTTTTTTCATTTTTAAATGTAGCCTGTATTGAAAAAATAAATAAATGGGATATTATTTTCCAATCAACCATGACCGTTTTTACGTATTACATCAATCTTGAATGAATTATTTTACTTTTGACTAACAAAAAACCAATTTTTCGTTCAAATATGCTAGAATTATAATGACTCAAGACAAAAACGTAGTAGAAACGCATTGAAGTTAATTGTGATATAAAACGTCAAAACTTGCTAAATTTGTATGAACGTTTCGTAGTAATTTACTGAAATTTCATACTTTTCACCCGAAAAACTGCCATTGACATCCAAGCTTACGAATATATGTACAAAATCACGATAGAATGATTATTTGTTCTACATGTTTTCGTGTTTTTCGTCCTAAACATCTAATTTTGCGAAATTTCTATATTTGCGTCAATATTGATCGAATTATATTACATTTGACTAAAAAAAAACAATTTTTCGTACAAATATGCTAGAATTATAATGACTCAAGACAAAAACGTAGTAGAAACGCATTGACGTTAATTGTGATATAAAACGTCAAAACTTGCTAAATTTGTATGAACGTTTCGTAGTAATTTACGGAAATTTCATACTTTTCTCCCGAAAAACTGTCATTGACAACCAAGCTTACGAATATATGTACAAAATCACGACAGATAATTTTCTGCTCTACAAGATATTGTGCTTGCTTTTACGTTATGCATATTATTTTATTTGATTACAAGCCTTCAAAATAGAATGTCAAGTAGACGAAAGTGAGTATTTTCGACACTTCTTTCTGTTCGCGTTCAATCGAGGCAATAAAGGTTCCAAAGCTGCTCGCGATATTTGCGAAGTGTGCGGTGAAGATGCTATGAATGAAAAGACAGCTCGTCGATGGTTTTTGCGTTTCAAAGACGGTAATTTCGACCTGAAAGACATGGAGCGTTCCGGACGACCAGTGGACTTCGATGAGGACCGCTTAAACCATATTATTCATGAAGATCATCTTCAAACCACCGTAGAATTGACTGAGCAGATGAATTGTTGTTACATGACTGTATAACGCCATCTTAAATCAATGGGAAAAGTCCAAAAGTTCTGTGCTTGGGTTCCACATGTTTTGAGTGAAAACAACAAAAATCAACGTTCGACAATTGAAGGCTTGTAATCAAATAAAATAATATATGTAACGTAAAAACAATCACAATATCTTGTAGAGCAGAAAATTTTCTTTCGAATGACGTATAACCTTTACCATTTTGTTTTACTTTTGGTGCTCATTTTTAAATTTGAAAAAAAAAACGGACACAACTTATGTTAACACCTAATATATTATTTAATAATAATTTATTTTGTAATGTCCATTGAAATATCAAATAAAGAAATATTTAATCAGTAAAATTGGTCTTTCATGATAAAATTTCGGCTCAAACAGGCTTTGTAAACATTTTTCGAATGCAAATTTGAGAAAAAATATTTATAATGAAAAATAATGATCGAATATAATATATTTTTGTAACTAAATATTTTTTTAGAAAAATAATTTTTTTAATAGATGAAAAAAAATTGTGTGGCCCATGAGGGGATCGAACCCGCGACCTTCGCGTTATTAGCACGACGCTCTAACCAACTGAGCTAATGGGCCGCTTGACTGCGTGGCCATTACAATAAAATTTCAGCCGTACCAACACACTTACGTCATATGACGGAGATAACTCGTCTTAAAATACTAGTAACTAATGTATTATTTATAAGTATATTCGAGCATTTGTTCTGAGCATAAAAATGTTCGGTCAATTGGTTGAACACTGTAACTCGGTGCCATTAGAATGTGTATTTTGCGTAGGCAATCTTAAAAATATAATATTACATCGCTCTAGGCTTTTTGTAAGCTACGTACTACAGAGCTTTGTAAGTTGTAATATTGCATAAGTCGAGACTTGAACCTTTAATTGATTCTGAAATTCATGCCGTTCCCCAACAGAGGGCTAGTTGTTAAATGTTTTAACTTTTTACGTGAAAATTCTACTACAAAAATACTCGTAATAATTTGAGTAAAATAATATGGAAAAGAGTTCATATATATTTTTTTATTTATCTCGAGATGGTTTGGATATATTAAGTTAAATATTGACAAAAAAACTTAAAAAAAAACAAATTCATATATAACACATACGTCTGAAATTAATGGCGAACGAAGAATAATTAGATCGACGAAATAATGTAAAGAGATAGTTAGGGAAAGTGGAACCGAGAGAAATGTAAGAAGTATGAGATATATGAACGAAGTAAGAGCTAATTGTGTGAATCTCTGTACCTCAAAAATGACTAAGGACAGTAGAATATTTAAACATTATGTTAAAATATTTTTTTTGTTCTATAAATATATTTATAAAAATAGTTTTCAAAATGACAATAAAACATACCTATGTATTTATCAATAAAATATTCATTACATTCACGTATATTTCGAAATGTGACTGAAATATATTTTATTTGAATTGATCACAAATTTATAAACCAAAATAATAATTTCGTGGGTATCTAAGAAGGGAGGAAAAAGTAATTTGAAATATAATTATTTTGAAATTTTAAAGACATTTTAAAACTTTTACAACCATACCCAAATGACCGAGAATATAATAATATACACTCTCCCATAGAAAAAATCTTAAAACAGTTAAATTAACCTTTTCCTTCTTGCGCTAAAAAAATCGGCGCGTTCCGGTGCTGTGTATTTAATACACATCAATACACATGTAAAAATGAGCAATTCAAGGAGTTGAAATATACGTTCGCCACTTATGCACGTAAAAAAGGAATTATTTTAGTGCCATTTGGTAGTCTTAACTCGAAAATATATTTTTTGGAGTTTCGCCACTATGATTCTCAACAGGCAATATGACATTTTTAGTGACTTGGTACTGTAACGTTTATTTTCTACCACCAGGTGTTGTGTTCGATACCCGTCCGTGACAAAAAATTCGCTTTCCGTGTTTTATATTCAGGTATTTTTTTTAAATGGCTGGAGGAAATTGCTATTAAATTTTCAAACAGTACTGTTTATAATGAAAGCGTGATAAATATGTGTAAATGTTTTATAATTACTATTAATTAAAAGTTTTACCCTCATACATATTTGTTAATATGTGAGATAAATTGAGTTAATATATGTGTACTAATGACGAATTTCAATACAACCTTTTCAAGTCTTATATTTGATATACAAATTGTCTACATAGATATGTACGAGTAATTGTTCTGTGTAAAAAAGGAAAATCACCGAATAAATACATTGTTCCTAAAGACCTGCAATGACCTTTCTCAGACATCCAGGAAGTTTCCAGTTTCAGGACGACCCCAATGTCAGGATTGATTTCCGGTGCGCAGTTCCGTCGCGCCGTCCCCCGCTACCCCCAGACGCACCCCGTTTACCACCCACGGACGATGCATCGCAGTTCAAGGTGAGCGCCCCCCCCTTCGCCCTACTAAGCCCCCCTCGACATCCCCCACAGGAGGATGAGGGGACGAGGGATGCATGTCGTCATCTAGCTCGTACCGAGCGCGGTGTCCTTTACTCGAGGTTATTTGCACCAGGACAAGGCCAGCACAAGGATTTTTTTTATTTTGTGATGGAGTAAATTAAACTGTATGTCCCTGTAACCGTAGAAAATAGCTCAAGGTTAATTTAAACCTTTTTCAAGAGATATTAGAACCATCACATAAATGTTATTTGGTAATTTTTTTGCCAATCTGGTAAAATTTACACGCGTCTAAAGATTTGCATATACTCGTATTTCATAAACCTTTGTATATTTATAAACTCTAAAATATAATTTATAAGTTATTCATTTAAAAAATTCTGAAGTTTGATATGGCATCTCTAAGTGAAATTAGATTCCAGTCGGCTAACTGACTTGCTTAATTTTTAGATTACTTTTTCATCGTCGTTGTTCTGTGAACAGCATTTAAGTCCAAATATTGAGTTTTATGATAAATGCAATTTAAGTTTCGGAAGGCGATGTAAAATCAAGTTTTTAATAAAATAAAATACAAACAGATGTTATTTAAAGACAGTTTATTTATTTATAAGAATTACTACAAAAAAAATGAGTAACTTCAAAACACGTTACGTAAAAAATTAAAATACGGACACCTGTTTTGGACTTAATCCTTTCTTGGTGAAAACAACTGTAAAAAAGTGACTGAGACGCTACTAAAATATTGTTTTTTTTGTATTATTTTATTATTTATTCCTCTGACTTGATGTGTCGTGGTTTATTAAGTCATGCACTCTTGTGCTGGTTGGCAGGGATGGATACCAACTATGGAATTGCTTCGGGATGGTATGTTTTTTATATTTTCATAACAGCGAAACCATACAACTTTTGGACATAACTGTTTTTACCATGTGTAGATATTTTAATTTTAAGTAAAATGGCATAAAAAATTCATTTTAAGCAAAAGTGACTGTTTTATGCCATTTTACTCAAAATAAAAATAAACTTAAATGCTTTTCGCAGAACAACGACGAAATTATACAAACGATCTGGGAATATCGTGTGTTATGCGCTATAATATAATATATGCCATTGTTTTTTTTAAATGATTTAATTCAAAATTAGCCAACAGAGTAAAAGTCGTTAGACTGGAAATAACATTGGATGCCAAAAATGCCTTTATATTATAAATCATGCATTTTTTCTTGGGTGAATAAAGAAGACACCAGTTTATGGATATCAGCAGAGCCGCGTTTGCTAACAGGCAAACCTTGGCATTCGCCTAGGGACGCCAAACCAAAACGGGCTCTCAAAGATTCATAAAAATGTAAATATACATGTATGCACAATAACGATTTAAGTTAATGCTTTATGGAAGTATGCTTTCACTTAAGTTCATATTTAAAATTGAATAATAATCACGGCTGTTCAATGCTATAGTACAGCTCAGTAAACCAATAATTAACAAAACAGTAACTGTTTATCTAAATATTTACATTATTTTATTTATGCCCACCATTAACAAACTGTTCCGCGGAACGAAGTTTTTCATTATAGAAACGATTAAAAACATATTTAAGATCCACTATTTAACAAAACATACTAAATGCATTAGCCATATTCTCACTGGAATCAGAAATACTCGTACCAGTGAATATGGATTTCATTTTGGAGATTCGCAATCCCATGCATACGCGCAGCCTCATCGAATAAATCAAATAACCACTTTACCGCTGGAGGTAAAATTTCATTCACTGTTAAGATTGTGCTAAAAAAGTCATCAACAAATTTATTGATAGTGCCTTTAGTTGATAACAATCGAGTTAAAAATATTTCTGGAATAGCCTTATGAGTATGTTCCGATGTTTCATTAGCAAAATGATGATAGTCAGATGGCTTCACTAGATGATAGATATGGGCGTTATTATCCGTTTCCATATCACCATTAATTATTCTCAAGTGCGCATTGGAACAGTACCTTCCAGTGCAGTTTCTGCAAAACTATCATTTTGCCTGGGGATTAGCGACATTATTGCAGACTCTTTGACTCCACAATGCGCTAATGTATTAAGCTTTCTCCAGTCGTTGACAGTCTTTGTGGTGAGATCTTCATCTTACCAATAGTGGTGCCAAATACATCAGCATTCAAGGTATCATTCGAAACGGAAATGGTTAACATTATTTTAATTATGTATTGGGGGGGGGGGGGGGGGGGACGCAAGCTGCAAACTGCCTAGGGGCGCCACCTATACAAATGCGGTACAGGATATCAGTTGCATTGATACAAAAAAAGTATGAAGTCAGAGCATGCTAAAAAAATATTTTTTGTATGATAATTTCGCATGCGTGATTTTAATCGTGTTTTAAATTCTCGATCGTTTAAATAATAACGATATTTTGTAATGATCCAGAAATTTTGTTAACAAGAAAACGCTTAAGGAAAAAATATATTAATGACGTCGGGGAAATCCTATGTCAAAATTACCGAATGTTTTTCACATCTTGATTTCTAGAGAAACGATTAAAATGTCGCTAATAACTAATTTGAAAGTTATGTTTTGAATATATTTAATTTAGAAGACCATAATATGGGTAACAACTTCTCTAAATATTATGTAGCGGATTGGAACTGACTTAAGAAGAATAACAATCATTTTAATTTACACTATACATAGAAATTCGTTTTCCCCTGGATAATATTAGTATATCGCAATGCAAATTGTTACATATTTTCACTTCAACGATAATTTAAAATTCACGATTTTCCCTCTGTATAAATCAAATTTTTCATAATGTTAAATAAATTGATTACTTATATAAATAAAGATTTTCATAATAATTTCAGACTTTGTTTGTTTTGTATTAGCTTCGGTACGCGAAAAATATATGCATCATATATTTTTCAGTGAATTTTGGCCACTTACCAAAGACGATAAAAATTGTCTCGGGGTTTTTCTCTATCGACCCGGTTGGACTATCATTCAACGTCAATATTATGTATTAATAATATAAACATCTGCCCAAACAATAGAGACAGTATTTAGGGTGCAATAGTCTGGTGAATAGTAGACGTGTTATTTATTGTATTATTCATACATACACGTATATCACAACATTTCCCTGTCGGGGTAGACAGAGAAGAAAAGAGCGCCAGACATTCCTATCTCAACACACAGCCTTCGCCTCTTCCACACTCATACAATTCCTACGATTTCTCTGACATTCTATAATTGAGAAAAACTAGCATAGTCCCTGTGAGAGTTCACAAATTTGCCCCAATACAACCTTATAACGACGTTCAGTAATTTAAATTATTTTATCAACTTTAATATAAGCCTCGATTCCAATAAATAGCAAGTTATTTAAGGAAATACATTACATAAAACTAACAATAATGACAAAATAATACATCTTGTTACAAATTATCAAAAATTTGGCAGTTTTTTTAAATCAAATAATATTTGGTTAGTCTGCATTGGCTAGGGATGGGGTATTCGATAGTTGGATTTTCGATTTTATATACATAAAATTAAATGTTCGTAATTAGTATCAATTCATAATGGATCTTGGTCTATTTAAATATACATACAATACATTAGAAAGTCAGTATATTGAAAATTAGGAATTGAAACGTCAGTTTCGAGAAAAACGATTTTTCGGTTTATAAAAAAACGATTCGATTTGTAAATAAAAAACGATTTTACCCCATCCCTTTGAGACATGATATTTCAAATGTCATAGGAACCATCCTACATTTTCTCAAGTATACGTTTCCTTCTTTCAAAAAATCGTTCACTTTGATCTAACAATACTTTTCTTGGTTTTCCTAAACCACACCATGTTTTGTTAGTCTTCCCTCATTAATTCGTTCTACACTTTTCCCTCACATACATCAAGTTGTTACTAAAATGTTGTTATTTCATTATCATTCCGGGTTTAAACATATTATCAGCCATAATTCAACCTATATTTCTTATTGACTTAATGCATAGTGACTGGCTGCGAACTGGCTTGGATCATGGCGTTTTATAGCACTTCTTGACGGAACAAGAAGGGTATTGGATTAAATAAGCTTTTAATAATTTAATTATACTTATGTATTTAATGCAATTTATTTCCTACTACAAATAAAAATATATGAGAAATACAAATAAAAACGTGATTATTTTTATAAACATTCTGTATGTATTTATTGCCTTTTATGTCATATTAATATTACATACAACATTATAATATTTTGTATTTATTGCCTTTTATGTCATATTAACTTACATACAACACTATAATATTATTTCAATAAAAAAAGTAATTAATTCAATATGAAATTTGAAATTTAAATAAAAAGTATTAGGTAATGAGATCCTCTTCAATTTCGTAATATTAGGTTCAAGTTTAGTTAAATACAATCTCAAATCTCCTCTTTGGCTTATTTGTAATCGATTTACTGATTTTTTTAATACTATGCGTATCCAGAAAGTAAGTGTACTGAGGCTCTCACGACCGGATGGATTTTATTTTCGACATGTTGGCTATACTTCCGTGTAGCCTGACCCTTCCCCTCCGCAACGAGACCGGTTCGAGGTCAGTACGTTGAGAAGTGTCGACGCGACAACACGTTACCGTAGTACATATGTAAGCTATTTTTCGACATAGTCGCCATTCCTCTCAATGCAGGTGGTGAAGCGGGGTATCAACTTTTTGATGCCTTCCTCGAAGTAGTTTCCCGCCAACCCCTCCGTCCACTTCTCCACCTCCTCCTTTACCTCCTCGTCGGTTGAAAACTTTTTTCCACCCATATGCAGCTTCAGGGAGGTAAAGAGATAGTAATCTGAAGGTGCTAGGTCAGGGGAATGTGCGGGATGGTTCAGGACATCCCATTTAAACGAGGCGAGCAGTTCCTTCGTGGCGTTGGCCGTGTGTGGTCTGGCATTGTCGTGCAGCAGGCCGACTCCCTTTGTCAGCATGCCTCTCCTCTTGTTCTGAATCGCCCTCCACAATTTTTTTAGGGTCTCACAGTATTTTGCAGAGTTGATGGTCTCCCCTTGAGGCATATATTCAATTAAAATTATGCCTTGACAGACCCAAAACACGGAGGCTGAAATTGTGATTTTGAACTTTTTGGCGGAGGGTGAAGAGGTGTGACGTGACCGTTTTTAAACTCGCGACACCACTTGTACACACTCGTACGATTCATAGCTTTATCACCATATGCAGTTTTCACCTCATTATAATTTTTTTTTTAAATAAAAAAAATTGTAACCTACAAAAATTCAGTACACTTACTTTCTGGATATGCCTCGTATATGCATTACTGCGCTAACATAAAACCCCTTTCTACTAAATACTTGTAAGATGAAGGAAATGCTATGGTAGGTAAATAATTAAATATCATTAATAAGTAAATATTATTAATAATTAAATATAATAATTAAATATCATTAATAATTAAATATAATTAATAAGTAAATAATTAAATAAGAGGATATCGAAGGTGAAAACGAACCCAAAAAGCATCATAACATAATCACATTGATTGAATATTATTTTAGCTTCACAGTCATTTTGTAGCTCGATAAACTGCTCTTAATTAACCAAGCTGGTATTACAATTAACCAAGCTGATATTACAATTAACCAAGCTGATATTACAAGTTTCAGGAGATTTTCATTCATCTTTTCGAATATATCCGAAATATAGGCCACATCATTCCGTAGTAATTTTAATTCAATGCATATGTTTTCATTGTTTACATCCAAAAACTCCACAATTGTATCAAATAGTGCATAAAATCTTTTTAAACAATTTCCCTTCGATAGCCATCTTACTTCTGTATGTAAGATGACTTTAGAATCATAATATAAATAGGCCAAAACCCATACGACGGCTGTCGTCAAATAAAGAATACGAGAATTGAATTTTGAATACAAGAGAGCGAGAGAGGAATACTTGGATTCTCTCCGAAAGTAATTCAAAATTTGAATCTCGGTGGGTCCGTGGTACTGAACGAATTTTAAATACCTAGCTAACAATTTTTGAACCGATGTAAAAGGGGACGATGTATAAATGATATAAATATAAACAAATTTTACATTTATGAATATATATTTTCATAAATGTAGAATTTGTTTTACTTATGTGAATATTTCACGGGCTGCAACTAGTTCTTCATTATTTTCTTTACACAGTTGTCTCTTTCTTTCATGTGACGTGGCGCTAACTATCGAACGCCAAACTGTCAGACGCAACGTGGTAACCCGATCGCGATATTTTATTCGCGATCGTGTACGCAATTATTTACAATGGTGATGTGTGGAGTGTACGCACCAATTGAGCATATCTTATTTTTCTACATCGACACAACGCCCACTCGAACTCCTGCAGCGTCCCCTGAATGCTAAAATATTATAAACGCCCACAAATGGGCGCTGGCGACCCAGTTAAGAATCACTGAGTCTATCTCATTCTTGGTTTGTCAACTCATCAATCACAAAAATAAACTACAATCCCATATAGCTAATTACTAACCAAGAATTCGTATGTGAACAGACATTACCACGGAGGTCGTCATCAATGCTCTCTGTTTTATTGTGAGTGAATATAATTCGTTCATTTTAAACACATTCCTTAGTTGACACTGATCAAACAAAGACAAGAGTTGTTTTTTTCTCAGGGAAAACAATGTACGATTAATGTCGCGTCGCGTCGCAAAAAATATGATTTGGGAGTGTTTACTCTGGCGATAAAGACATGTTCCACGACAGTGTTTCCCGAAAGGGGTTCCGTTTGGTAAAATTGAGGGTTTTACAATTAAATTTGAATTTAAACGTTCACATACGTTTACCGTATTAGCCTGACTATAAGGCGAGGTTTTTATTTCAAAAGGCGACACGTAAATAGGGGGGTCCCCTTATATTCCAGTCACAAACATAGTGGGTAACAATAAATTCACTACTCGCGATTAGCGAAATGTCAACATTGTAATGAGAGCGTTCAAAAGGCGTCATTGTTTACACATATGGTAGCCTGTGCGTAGTTATTTCTGACAGTTTTTGAGGTGTTTTTTTGTACTGTGCTTCGTTTTGCATCTTTGCTACCTAAACAAATATGATGACTGACCATATTGAAAGACGAGGAGCTCAAAAAAATCAAGTGAATCAAGGAATACGCAGAAGCTATTATCCCAATTTTAAGGTTATGGTGGTGCGTGCTGCAGAAACAACCAACCAACTGTGCGGCTGGCATCAATGGATTTAAAAAAAGTTGCATATCCAATAAAATGGACGGTGCTGAAGATGATATTTTGTGGGAAACTATGATTGAGGATTCCGAAGACGATAATATCACTGAAGATGAGACGAGACTGATGCTGAGGATGCTACCTATACCATATAGCCATATGTGAATCTGACTGATCTGATCAGCTACTGTAGTTGGACTTTTTTATTTCTTCTTTTCATGTTTAGACATGTACTTTACTATTATCTGGGTACTTTGTTTTAATAAATATTTTTCGTTAAACATTTTGCATTTTATTTTTCATAATATTATAATGGTGAGGGAAATGTTTTTTCTCCAACATATTAAAAGATATGGGTCGCCTTATTATCAGGGTCGCCCTATAGTCGGGCCAATACGATATATCTGGCGGACGAGATAATATTTGAGTAAGGACGCTACTGCACAACTTGTGTACTAAACTGCCTTTGTTATTGTTATCTAGAACCTGCATATTATATTGACTGTACTATTATACTATAGCGCCTACCTAACTTGGATCTCTATTTCGCATGGTGGAAAAGCTCCCTTACCATAATTATTATTTAATTAAAGAGTGAAACCTTAAATTTTTTCACTTAACGATGGACACTTGGCTTATTTTTCAGTTCATAAAGTGAACCTTTGGGTCACCTGTCTTATCACCAGAATGCATGTTAATGAATAGAGATTTCTTTATACTAAACATTTTTTCACCATCTTAACTTATTATTGAACTCGCTTCCTATCCCTTGCAGATAAGTGAAGTGCTAGAAAAATAATGTCAGTTTATGTATCTAAAACGAAATATATGTTATCTGGCCACACTTACCCTTTGCTCCTACATTCTCAATTGGGAAGAGGTGAAGATATCTCATTCACCAAAATAAGTATATTAAGGGTCCATAAGGTACAACTTAGTTAAATACATTTTTATGGGAGAGGAAGGAGGTCACTATAGCACTTTAGCCATTGAAATTATCTCCGTGATGTATTAATCCTTCCTTCCCTGTGATGTGTAACTAGTACACATTGCTTCTAAAAAAATGAATATCTCTATAAATATAATAAAAGACGACCTCCGTGGCCTGGTGTTAAGACACTTGTCTGCCGATCCGGAGGTTGCGGGTTCGATCCCCGCTGGAACCCAGATTTTTTTAAAATAGGATTCCAGCCTGGTTAACACTTAGGACCTATAAAAACATCTTTCTGGTTGGTTGGAAGAGATTGCCACATGGCAATACACTCGCCTGGTAAAAAAAAAAATACTGGGTGCAGATTTTAGGTATTCCTCCGTAATACATTTACGCATTGAATGAAAAAAATAATATTAATAATAATTAGCACTTATCGGCCACATCAGAGATATTTTGTGAAAATCGGGAATAAATTCACTAATACAATCAAACGTGTGCCAGTGTGTGACGTAGGTATATTCATTCTAAAAACCGCTATGGGTGAGAAGCGACGCTATTCACGTCTCACTCTCCGCTTTTCGTGGCACGAGAGGAACTTCTATTAACACGGATTTCACATACGCGACTTTTAAAAGAATATTTAAATTGAAATTAAAAAAAAAACACTTGTTTCTATATTTCTCAAAATCATAAGACTGATTCCAGAAGTATATGTAAAAAGGGGAATTTCGGCCACTGTTTCAAGAAGATTAGCCGTTTCCCATACATCTTGTGCACTTAGTGCGGTGTCGTCCATTTCGGAGGCTGTTTAACAGAAACCCATCAATTATATTACCTCTCCTAACTGTCCAAAATTCTTTTCATGGTGTGTTCACCATACAAGTTAACCCTTCCTGTCCTGCGACGTGTAACTAGTACACATTGCTTCTAAAAACTGTAATATCTCTATAAATATAATAAATATTGGGTTCAGATTTTAGTAATACATTTATACATTGAATAAAAAATGTAATCGTAATACATTTATACATTGTATAAAAAATACATTTATACATTGAATAAAAAATGATATTAATAATAATTAGCACTTATCGGCCACATCAGAGATATTTTGTGAAAATCGGGAATAAATTCACCAATACAATCAAACGTGTGACGTAGGTATATTCATTCTAAAACAGCTAGGGTGAGGAAGCGACGTCTCACTCTCACTCTACTTCGGTGTATGGGAACGCAAGAAAGAGAATCTCAGTTCGCTCGCTTCAGTAGCTTTCGGGCATCCATTTAAGGTGGTCGCTTCGCCCGTTTTGTGAACGTCGGCCGATGTTTTTTTTATGTTTTCAGCAATTAAATTTCATTTATTATCACGTTTGACTTCAAATTTAATTAATTTAAGCGTTTGCCAAGAATATTCTTATTTTTCCGATTTTAAATCGCTCATTTTTACATGTGTATTGAATACACAGCAGCGGAACGCGCGGATTTTTTTAGCACAGGAAGGGAAAGTTAATATGTAACCATCGTGATCGGCATATAATAAAATGTTGAAGAATGTGAGTATTTTCCATCATCACCACCAACTTCCGACATACGAGTAACAGCACGTATACAGGGTGGGTGTATTTATTTATGGGACATGAAAGAGGGTAAAATGCATAGTTGCTTTCTCCCTGGAAAAATATAAATTTGAATTCAAACATATTATTTGATCTTGAATCAAAAAAAAATTATCCATAACAAGAATAATTTTTAATGTGCTACGCTAAAAATATTCAAAGGGTTCCGTTATGTCGTACAAAATATAAAAGGGTTCCATACCAAGAAGCATTTTTAATGTGCTACGCTAAAATTGTATCCATACCAAGAAGCATTTTTAATGTGCTACGCTAAAAATATTCAAAGGGTTCCGTTATGTCGTACAAAATATAAAAGGGTTCCATACCAAGAAGCATTTTTAATGTGTTACGCTAAAATTGTATCCATACCAAGAAGCATTTTTAATGTGCTACGCTAAAAATATTCAAAGGGTTCCGTTATGTCGTACAAAATATAAAAGGGTTCCATACCAAGAAGCATTTTTAATGTGTTACGCTAAAATTGTATCCATACCAAGAAGCATTTTTAATGTGCTACGCTAAAAATATTCAAAGGGTTCCGTTATGTCGTACAAAATATAAAAGGGTTCCATACCAAGAAGCATTTTTAATGTGTTACGCTAAAATTGTATCCATACCAAGAAGCATTTTTAATGTGCTACGCTAAAAATATTCAAAGGGTTCCGTTATGTCGTACAAAATATAAAAGGGTTCCATACCAAGAAGCATTTTTAATGTGCTACGCTAAAATTGTATCCATACCAAGAAGCATTTTTAATGTGCTACGCTAAAAATATTCAAAGGGTTCCGTTATGTCGTAAAAAATATAAAAGGGTACCTTGATCAAATTAAATTGGGAAACGCTGGTCTACGAGTAATGGCATATGGCACTCTGCTGGGAAGATAATGTCATTTTATCAGGCATCTGAGAAAATGATCTGTACGATCGAGGACTCAATATAAAATGAAGATAACATCCAAAAATGTTGTTTTTTAGTTCATCACAAGAAAGGATTATGAATGCTTCGATATGTTTATCGGAATTTAGTTTCATATTTTTCGGATAGATGTCGTTAGGGCAAAATGTTCGTTACATCATTCCAAACATGCTGAATGTACGAGGCGTATCCAGAAAGTAAGTGTGCTGAGGCTCTCACGACTGGATGGATTTTATTTTTTGACATGTTGGCTACACTTCCGTGTAGCCTGACCCTTCCCCTCCGCAACGAGACCGGTTTGTGGTCAGTACGTTGAGAAGTGTCGACGCGACAACACGTTCCGTGAAAAATGTAAATCCAATCTCCCGCCAAGTGCGAAATACGGGGCGTCATCCGTTATCTCGTTTTGAAGGGAAAACCTCCGGTTGAGGTTTATAATGAGGTGAAAACTGCATATGGTGATAAAGCTATGAATCGTACGAGTGTGTACAAGTGGTGTCGCGAGTTTAAAAACGGTCGTACGTCTGTGCATGATGATCAGAGGAGCGGAAGACCTTCAATTGTGACTGACGAAATTGTTTTGGGACTGTCAAGGCATAATTTTAATTGAATATATGCCTCAAGGGGATACCATCAACTCTGCAAGATACTGTGAGACCCTAAAAAAATTGCGGAGGGCGATTCAGAACAAGAGGAGAGGCTTGCTGACAAAGGGAGTCTGCCTGCTGCATGACAATGCCAGACCACACACAGCCAACGCCACGAAGGAACTGCTCGCCTCGTTTAAATGGGATGTCCTGAACCATCCCGCGCATTCCCCTGACTTAGCACCTTCAGATTACTATCTCTTTACCTCCCTGAAGCTGCACATGGGTGGAAAAAGGTTTTCAACCGACGAGGAGGTAAAGGAGGAGGTGGAGAAGTGGACGGAGGGGTTGGCAGGAAACTACTTCGGGGAAGGCATCAAAAAGTTGATACCCCGCTTCACCATCTGCATTGAGAAGAATGGCGACTATATCGAAAAATAGCTTACATATGTACTACGGTAACCACGTAATTTTTTTGTTTAAATAAAAAAAATTGTAACCTACAAAAATTCAGTACACTTACTTTCTGGACTTACCTAGTATATTATATTATAATTTATTTCACACATGACAAGAAATATACATCGTTTGTGAAAAAACAACAGGTAATTTAATTTGAACACACAATTTTAATGGATCTGGGTTTGTTGCCTTTCATTTGTCGTGTCCCCAATAAACTAGGCTTTTGCCTATATCTCACTGACGATATATGGCATAAAAAAATAAATGTATTATTTATAGTTAAGGCATTAACACTGTGGAGGTTTAAAGACATTGTCATTTGTTTTATCAAACACTGTTTATTCCACAAACAGTTAAGCATTTTTTTTAACAACGCTTTACCCAAATAACTTAATTTGAAGTTGACAAATATGGCGTTAAAGCCGAAGTCAGCCGATTATGGCCGACAGTCTCTTTCTTAAGCCTGATGTGTATTACCTACTGCCGGGTACTGTACGTTGCTATCAATAAACCTACGATTATTGTTGATCTTTTGGTCCAACTGCTGCAGAATTTTTAAATTTATGTAATAATTGAAATCACGCGATTTTTTCGGCTACACCCTGGTTTGATTTAAAATGTTTTTGTTAATTCCTCTGAATTCGTTACTTCCTTACATACATTTGTATAATTGAAATGTACATTTTGCAGAGTACACAAATGTCTTAATATGTCCCCATAGCGTACGGCATTGAGCGGACAGTTTGACAAACAAGTCGTAAATCCATTAGGCGCGGTGTGATGTGATCGCTCCATCACGGTGGGGCTCGTCACTCGCGCGCCGCGTGTTCAGTATTCTACAGTACACGCGACGCGCTTCGCGCTCCATTCGAGCTTCCTGCCCCGCTTTATTGAAAATTGTGACACTGTTAAGGCGCCACCACACTAGCTAAAAAAATAAGGAGTTTGAGTCGTAAATTTTGACCGTTGTACACATTAGTGATCTTAGTATAGAGTTGCATAAATGTACTGTGTTTTTATATAACATACCATGTACACATACAACACTTTTTGATTGATTCGGAAAGAATAATTCAACCAGTGAATGATATCTTGACTGAATGGTTTAACATTTCGAACGAGGAAAGCAAGAATACATTATGTCACCCTGGTTGTTCAATATTTATATATATCATAGATTTATGTGTGAAGGAACTATAGAGGTTTATTGGTAGCAAATAAATGTTGAATGGGAACGTACGGTTATAAACCATAGTACCTTATCATTTTTCTCGTAGTCACATCTTGATGCATCCTGTACACTCATACGTTTTATTAACTTTTATTGCCCCCCGAACACATCCTTTTTTTTTATTACCCGAATACATAATTTGAATATACGGCAATGGCACATACCTTATTACCCCCGAACATATCACCTGTTTTATTACCCGAACACATCATTGGAATGTACGGCAATGGGACATACCTTATTGCCCCCGAACACATCACCTTTTTTATCACCCGAACACATCATTGGAATGTACGGCAATGGCGCATACCTTATTGCCCCCGAACACATCACCATTTTTATTACCCGAACACATCATTGGAATGTACGGTAATGGGACATACCTTATTACCCCCGAACACATCACCCTTTTTATTGCCTTTATTGCCCCCCGAACAAATTGACGGGAGCCCCTTTAAATACTGAAAAAACATTATGATATTCGTCATTATTATTCGGTATTTTCTTGGACTAACATGTATTTTAAATAAAGATTATACTTGCATCGAGTGTTTTCTTTGAAGACGTTCTAACTATTCAACGAAGAAGATTAACCTGACGTAATTGCCCTTCAACATTTTCTACAAGAATCTCAGTGTAAACGCTCACGACCGACTCAAAATTCCATCTTTGCTGATCAGTCAACAAGGCATAACGGTACGCGGATTATTGTAAACAGATAAGACGGTGGTCATGGTAGAGAGTGAATATGAATTGCAGAGTTTGTGATAAGTAAATTGTATGAGAGATGCGAAGAGAAAGATCTTTCCGTTAAATTGGACAGATTAGAGATTCGAGAAATATCTAAGTAAGTATAGTACATTGGGATGAACAATTCCTAATCCAGTACCAGTTCGAACAAAATTCAGTCTTTTTTGTGCTCCACTGATGATGAGATGAACATTTTTAAACCGGTAGGGTTATACCGCTATATAAAGTGAAAGATACAGTGTTTCACTAAATAAATCACAATGTATTATATTTAAACCTCCACAGTGTTAATGCCTTAACTATAAATAATATATATATTTTTTTCATGCTTATCTATCCTCAGTGAGATAAAGGCAAAAACCTAGTTTACTGGCGAAACAACAAACTGTTTTTTTTATTAAACAAAGTAAATTATTGTACAAACATTTGTCTAGGCTATACCTGTATACACATTTATTACTTAACTAATCTTATTTATATATTATAATTTATGCACTTACTTAATTGTATTTTCCTTCGTGTCATTTTATTTTATTTATTCAATCTTAATATATGAGATCTTAGAAATAATTAACACCTAAATACTACTTATAACTAGATAACAATTCTTACACTAATTATTTAGCAAGAACAAGTCCACTCGTTCAGGCTACTTGTATTCCATCACATTCACTCAGACCTTGGTCGTCCCAGCTAATACTGTAGGTGGACTAGTCAGGCAACAGATAATGCTTCGGGAGCCTGTGCTTATAACGGAAGGGTAGGTCGGATTTACTCCCGTAAGCCCCCAGGGCAGCGACTAAGGGATTGCTGTGATTTTGTTGGCTTTTATAGAACTTCACGGTCCAAGCGAGGATGTTGTGTTGTAGGGTTTCTTACTAAAACAACAATCTATATAAATTGAGTGTTCACTTTGAAAACCTTTTTTTTTGTTTCTTGTTTTTTCGTAAATTATATAATCATACACTTATTTGTCATTGAAACCTAGAGAAATCACTTATATAAATAAATGTTTTAAATGTACATGCACTTTATTTATACATGGCAGAAAGGTGCGAAACTTATTTAGTTAAACAGAGCCGTGCGTTGCCGTGTAACAGCGCATTTAGAGTTATTACGGACAATGTTAATAGATACAGTTTATTCTGCGACTGTCGGCTATTAATACGGTTGTCAATCATTCGGGACACGTCGTGGCTCAGTGCAACGGGTGGCGACTGTGGGCCGTGACACGTGATTATGCTACAGACTGTCGTGTCACTACCAGGCTGAGTGATAGTACAGTACGGCTCGGGTACAGTATAATTAGAGCTATCGACGTCTGCTGCCCGGTGGACAGTGGAGTTAAGAGTGACCACGCACCGCCTGAATGCGTGACGAGCAAAGTTCACCCAGGCCAATGGAGGGGGGCGGCACTGGATCTCACTGACGGATAAGAACACGTAAAAATTTATTACACATACTCGTTGAAGGACAGGGAAGAATATTTAAAAGACGAATCGAAAAATATATGAATAGCAGCATTGTGCAGATTTATTCTGACAATGTGTGTCTGATTTTTTTATTGGTATGGAACAACACTATGGAGAATTGTTGTCATAGTGCTAGGCGGTGCTGATTATATTATACTATATATCCGCTGCGCCACTCAATATCTCTAAACCGCGCGTCACTAAGGCCTCGGCCACACAGGTAGGAGCCTCGCTTGATGCTTAGAGCTATGTTGCAAGTTAGGCGACATATCCTAGCGAACCAACGTACCACATACTATCGCAGTGGCCACACTGCACGCTTCGCGCCACGTTGCATGACGTTTACTCATCGAGTGAATCTCCTAGCAAACAGACGTGTTGGTTAATTTACAAGATGGCGGAAGTTTTAATGACGGCTATGTATAAAAGGAAGCTTTTGTGGAACCCATCGACATCGGCCTAAGGCCGAGGCCATACCAAAATGCTTCGTTAGGCGTTAACACAGATTTTACGTGACTAATATACTAGGTTACTTCATGCCTGGCCACACCAAAGTGCTGCGCACAAATTCATTTGACAGTTGGGAGCAGTTGAGCCAACAAACGATGCTACTCTCAAAACTAACCAATTTCATTACAATTTACCATCTTTATTTACTTCCTGTGCAACTTCATTCCAAAGTGATTTTATTACAGGTACATTTTTGTATAATTTGCTCGATGGGTTCCACAAAGGCTCCCTTTTATACACAGCTGTTAATAAAACTTCCGCCATCTTGTAAAATCACTTGGTGACAAAATAAAATTAAACATCACGTCTGTTCGCTAGGAGATTGATTCACTCGGTGTGAATCTCCTAGCGAATAGACATGTTGGTTGTGTCACCAAGTGATATTACAAGATGGTGGGAGTTTTACTAACAGCTGTGTATAAAAGGGAGCCTTTGTGGAGCCCATCGAGCAAATTATATGATACAAAAATGTACCTTTAATAAAATCACTTTGGAATGAAGTTGCTCAAGTAAATAAAGATGGTAAGTTGTAATAAAATTGGTTAATTTTGAGAGTGACATCGTGTGTTGACTCAATCTCTCCCAACTGTCAAATGAATTTGTGCGTAGCACATTGGTGTGGTCAGGCATGAAGTCAACTAGTATATGAGTCACGTAAAACCTAGCTTAGCACCTAACGAAGCACTTTGGTGTGGCCTCGTCCTAAGTGTTTAGCAATCATCACATAGGTTCTAGTTGTTACATAAAAGGAGAGAATTTATTGCATGGTTGAAATTGACGAGAACCTAAAAATATTGCTGAACAGTTGAATTTACACTACAGTACTTTTAATATGAATAGCGCAACGAGCTGTTGCCGTCTTGTTTCGAGGCTTCTATAACCGCATGCCGTTAAAAGTTCGAAATGGTGTGCATATTTTGAATAATCACCATCTATCAGTTCTTCTATATCATAAATATATCAGGATTTTTTTTGTAACTGTTCTATCATAGTTTTGTGTTTTGGGAGTCCAAACATCCCAAGTATATTCTAGTTTAGAAAGAATTAAATAAATACAAAACAAAAAATCGTAGGATATCAGTGTTATCAAAGTCTAGAGATAAGCATGTTTGTTTTGTATCCCAAGTTTCCGAGTTCGATTCCCGTCCCGTGTTTTACTTTATTATTATTATTATGTTCTTGTTAGTAGTTGCAAAACGAAAAGGGTTCTTGCTTTGCTTTGCTAAAAGCACTTTTAAATCGGTTACTTTTTTCAATATATTGCATTGTAACTGACTGAAGTAAATGATTTATGAAATGAAAGTGAAATTTAGTGTTATACCTCATCATTGACTACCTTGTTATTCTAAATCTATTTAGCAACCACCTGGAGGAGTTTGTCCGAACCATTGCTGTTAGTTACTCCAGATATGCCTTCTTCCACGATAACTATTGGTTTTTAATTTCTCAGAATAATTATAACACACAGGATTTTATATTTTTCAACTAACACGTTCAATTTGCCCAGAATAATGAATAACACGCAGAATTTTATAGTTTCAAAATATTAAGTTTAATTTAAATGGCAATATGCCTATTTATTTGGCTTCCATGATATACAATGGAGTACCGAATCCAATAAAGGCAAAAGGAGGAAAACAATTTAGGCAGTCGACCGGAGCGTGATTATTATTGCGACATGAGTTTGAATACTTGGGCTTGCAAGAAAAATGACTTGTAGCAAAGATTTGTGTGAGCTCTTGAGTGTGGTGTTTTTTGTTGTTTTTTTTATGATTATTTGCTGTAACATATATTGTGGATGAACGTTTTGATCTGTCTGGAGTAAGGGAGTGTGAGGGGTTTGATTCGCGTAATGTATACATGTGTAATTGAGTGTCACTGTTTGTCAGGTTGATGAGAATGTGCAACGAGGTTTTATATAAGTAATCAAAAATCGGAAAAAATTGTCGATTTATTTTTTCATGCTATATGTCCTCAGTGAGATACAGGCAAAATCCTAGTATACTGGGGACACGACAAATGAAAGGCAACAAACCCGGATCCATTAAATTGTGTTCAAATTAAATTACCTGTCTTTTTTTCGCAAATTGTATATATTTCTTATCATGTGTAAAATAAATAAAGAAAAAAAAATTGCCCAGAGTAATCTAGGGATTTCATAATTTTTAAACATGAGGTTCAACGTTTTCAATAATAACATACAGGATTAGGTTCAATGTATTCAATAATAACATACATGATTAGGTTCAACGTATTCAATAATAACATACAGGATTAAGTTCAATGTATTCAATAATAACATACAGGATAAGGTTCAATGTATTCAATAATAACATACAGGATTAGGTTCAATGTATTCAATAATAACATACAGGATTAGGTTCAATGTATTCAATAATAACATATAGGATTAGGTTCAATGATTCAATAATAATATACAGGATTAGGTTCAATGTATTCAATAATAACATACAGGATTAGGTTCAATGTATTCAATAATAACATATAGGATTAGGTTCAATGATTCAATAATAATATACAGGATTAGGTTCAATGTATTCAATAATAACATATAGGATTAGGTTCAATGTATTCAATAATAACATACAGGATTAGGTTCAATGTATTCAATAATAACATACAGGATTAGGTTCAATGTATTCAATAATAACATACAGGATTAGGTTCAATGTATTCAATAATAACCCGAAGTGTATTACTTACCGCAGTACCCGGCGGTAAGTAATACACATCGGGCTTAAGAAAGAGACTGTCGGCCATAATCGGCTACCTTCGGCTTTGTAGAGCGTCGTCTCTGTCGCGACGGAACACGTGTATAAATGACAGAGACGACGCTCTACAAATTCGAAGTTAGCCGATTATGGCCGACAGTCTCTTTCTTAACCCCGATGTGTATTATTTACCGCGGGTACTGTAATAGGTTATTTTTATTCGTACAAATATGCACTCGTATATGATAGTGTGCAAAAAATTGTTTGACTATAAGAGAAGATTGATTTTCATCGACGTATACCATATACCATCCCTAAAAATACAAGGATTTATTAAAATTTCCATTAATTCCACCTACACCCTTTTATATCCCCTAATCTTTTCGTTTCATAAAAAAGTTACTCTGAAAAATGAATAATTAAATTCAGTATAAAAGCGGAAAGCTAAATTTAACAAGGGATTTGTAGATATAACATTTCACTTATTAATGTTACGAGTAACACAACAGCTTTACTGGAAAACGCGCGCCCCCGCCATAGACAAATGACGCAACTGACGTCAGAGCTATCGATTTTCCCGCCAACGTAGCGTCGCGTGACGTCACGGAAAATACGTCACACAGTGGTGGCCACGCAACGTTCAACAAACATAAAATTAGCACTTGAAATCATACACTGGGATAAAAAATACTTGAAATATCTACTATAAATATTGTAAAGACTTTTCTTTTGTTACACATGTCCCGTTTTCCTATATTTCCGTTGCGTA
This sequence comes from Odontocerum albicorne, assembly GCA_949825065.1. NCBI lineage: Eukaryota > Metazoa > Arthropoda > Insecta > Trichoptera > Odontoceridae > Odontocerum > Odontocerum albicorne. The sequence continues at coordinate 1,974,780 of OX463841.1, forward strand.
AATGGTACAAGCTGAAAGCGTGGGTATTAAGTGTTGGGTTTAGTATTAGTTTGAAAGTAGGGCAGCTTTGTGGATTTTTCCTCTTTCATTTGACATTTAATTATTTGTTCTTTATTTTTTAGCTTTGCTTCATTTAAATTTATGATTGATCTCTCAAGTATAAACAGAAATGTTGCCAGGGTAAAAATATCCGATAATTTATGCATTTTTTGGATTTTTTAATCTTCGAGTGTTTTTTTGTTTAAATCGTTTAAATTATGTAAATTTTTCTAATTTTTACTTATTTTGTTCACAATTTTAACTAACTTTTATGATGTTAAAATACGAATATAACCTCAAAATCGCGTTGTTTTTGAGTTAATTAAAAAATACAGTTTATAAATTCAAACTAAATAAGGCCTAAAAGAAGTAGCCTGAACGAGTGGACTTGTTTTTGCTAAATAATTAGTGTAAGAATTGTTATCTAGTTATAAGTAGTATGTAGGTGTTAATTATTTCTAAGATCTCATATATTAAGAGTGAATAAATAAAATAAAATGATATGTAGGAAAATAAGATTAAGTAAGTGCATAATTTATAACATATAATTAAGATTAGTTAAGTAATAAATGTGTATATAGGTATAGCCTTGACAAATATTTGTACAATAATTTACTTTGTTTAATAAAAAAAAAAGGCCTGAAAGAATTTGATGTTCACCTCTACTATATCCTGTGATACTCGAGCAGATGTCTAGATTATTTCAACGTAAAAATTAAACACGCTATTCAGTTTAATAAAGCTAGTTAAGAAATACGTCAATATAATTTTCAATAGGCGCTGGTGAGTGAGAAATCGTTGAAAAGGTCAGAATGTGGGAGAAAGACCGTATAATAATAAGTCTGTAATACTTTTAAATGATGCTTTGTCTAGCAGAAACAACAAAAAATATACATTTTAAGGATAATTTTTAACAAAATAATGAGTTAAATCCGGAATGAAACAGGATATATTTAATAATGTATGTAAAGTTGGAATGAAAAGAAACTCAGAATAGAGTATATATCTTATTGACAGAAAAATTGACATAAACTATTAACAACGAAAATGAATTAATTTACATAACAACAGTACTCAGTGAGTGAGAGTGATATGTGAATCTAAAAAGTGAGTGTTAATATTATAACAGTTAGAAAGATAAAGCATTGTCACTCATTATGAGCAGCTTTCTGGTTTTAATATTTGTATTTATCTGTTCAACAACAAATCAACTCTTCTCAATCAATATATCTTCTAATCATATAACCGTATTAGCCCGGCTATAGGGTGACCCTGATTATAAGGCGACCCCTATATTTTAATCTGCTTTTTGGAGAATAAAACATTTCCCTCACCATTATAATATTATGAAAAATAAAATGCAAAATTTTTAACGAAAAATATTTATTAAAACAAAGTACCCAGATAATAGTAAAGTACATGTCTAAACATGAAAAGAAGAAATATAAAAGTCTAACTACATTAGCTAATCAGCTCAGTCAGATTCACATATGGCTATATGGTACAGGTAGCATCCTCAGCATCAGTCTCATCTCATCTTCAGTGATATTATCGTCTTCGGAATCCTCAATCATAGTTTCCCACAAAATATCATCTTCAGCACCGTCCATTTTATTGGATATGCCACATTTTTTAAATCCATTGATGGCAGCCGCACAGTTGGTTGGTTGTTTCTGCAGCACGCACCACCATAACCTTAAAATTGGAATCATAGCGTCTGCGTATTCCTTGATTCGCTTGATTTTTTCGAGCTCCTCGTCTTTCAATATGGTCAGTCATAATATTTTTTTTAGGTAGCAAAGATGCAAAACGAAGCACAGTACAAACAAAACACCTCAAAAACTGTCAGAAATGACTACGCACAGGCTACGTGTAAACAATGACGCCTTTTGAATGCTCTCATTACAATGCTGCAATTTCGCTAATCGCGAGTAGTGAATTTATTGTTACCCACTATGTTTGTGACTCGAATATAAGGCGACCCTCCAATTTACGTGTCGCCTTTTTAAATAAAAAAAACCTCGCATTATAGTCGGGCTAATGCGGTAAGAAATGACAGCTGTTAAATGAAAACGTTAAAAAAACGATCACATTATTAAAATTAAATATAACTATTGAAAGATCACCATGATCAACATCTAATATCACACACGTACGTAAGTACAACTGATTATTATATTGATTCTTATCGACAGAGTATTTCACGGCAATTCACAATCTACCAATGTATTACGAATGGAAAACTTCAAAAAACAAACCTAATTAATATTGTATCATATTTCTAATGATTGTTCATAAAAAATTGAAGGCGAACTAACTAAATATTATTTTGCTCAAAACAGATTTGAACTTTCACCTTTAATTAACCATCTGGAACGAAAATCCAATTTGTAATTTTTCCAGCAGATTTTTTTACAGATATAAAATTTAATATTTTTGAGAAAAGGTCAAAACGATTAGAATCTTCACAAATTTAATAATTTCGTGGAATTTACTCAACGGCAGTGGATGTAATATTTGAAGAAAATTTATTATCAATTTTTGGGCTGATTGCATGTTATTTTCTAAAGATTTTTTTGCCAAGAATTGATGGATTTCTCTACACAGATTTCAGGGGACTCACTGTATGAAAAAAATATTATACATAAAGTGTAATTAAACGGGGTTTTTCTAGGAGTTACTGCCTGATAGCATTAAGGGTTGTAACATTGTATCGTTAAGGGACGTTATATTATAGACCTGCATTGCATATGCATTGCATATGCAAGACCTGCATTGAGGGAGTTAGTTAATAAAAGAGGAATGTCACAAAATAATAATATAGATTTTGTGAATTTATTGACTTGGTTACGAAAACACCGAATATGATTCCATCGAAGATGACAATAAACCAAAAAGTCGTTTCAAGAGAGCAATCATTAATATGCAAGATTTCCACTGAGTTTATTTAACGCGAAATTTTCATTCATCAACATTAGTCCAAAATAGCTGCAAGTAGGCAACCTAAAAAACTGACCGAAGCAAAAACAATAAAAAAAAATTAACACAATACATTATACGAGTACTTATAGTATAGCTCAATACAACTGTAAAAAATACACAAATACAATACAATCACAGGAAATTTAATTATAAAACAAATTAGATAAAATGAAAACGGTGTAACCAGTCTCTCAGTCAACACCTTAGATCAGGGGTCTCCAAACTATAGCCCGCGGGCCAACACCAGCCCGCGAGCACCACCAATCCTGTATGCCAGGTATCCGGCCCGTCATAGTTTATTTTGATTACATTGTAAAATTTACAATGTAAGTAAATCATACAAAATGATAATCAGATGTTGTTATTTTCGGAACGAAGCGGAGTCCACCCCCACGCCCTGCGCCATAGATATCTCACTCGCCGGCTAGTTCCAAAACGAAAATTTGCGCGTAATTCAAAACTACAGTATGTTGGTATGATAAGCTAGCTAGGTCTTGGCCCTTAGGACGTGGGGGAGTCAGTGTGGCCCTTAGGCTAAAAAGTTTGGAGACCCTTGCCTTAGATTAAGGAAATGCCGAAGGACTCCTGAATTCAAAAAACTAGATTAAAAAGATTTGTCACAAACACATGAAGTTACCCAATTGTTGCATTCATAATATTCCCTTTCAATATCACTGCGATGATAAAACGTTTTTTTCGATTAATTTAGATCATAGTTCTTCAAAGTGAGCGCTACCACCCCCCCTTCCCCCCTGTGGGCGCTGGAGGGATCTGGGACGCGTTGACGGCCCCAGGGGTCGTTGGCCGGCAGTAGTAGGGGGCGTTAAGGAGCAAGTAGGCAATATCCACTTGACTATAAAGATGCATCATCATGTATCGTCACAAGAATCAAAACTTTCAACCGTTTATACATATTGAGTCAACGATCGTATAATGGACAACTGGTCGAGAGTTTTCCCGAGGGGAGCATGAAATAAAAAATTTGAAAAAGAGGCGGTGATTCAAATAAGTTTGGGAAACTCTGATTTAGATGAATCGAAAAACAATGTTTTTATCAATTAAAATATTAATGACCGGCTAGAATAATGTTCGCCGCAATTTTAATCAATTAATCGTCTCGTTCGACCTTCGGCAGAAGGGGTGTCTGCGACCCTGCAGAGAAATGGTTGGCGCCCGTCCACAATTAATGTTGATCTTATTTCTTGCAAAGTACTTAAGATATAACAGGAGTGTGAACTGTGTAAAGAATGCATGGCCATCCTGCGGCCCGCGAGTTGTTTTTTATAAATCAAAGCTTATTCTGTGTTGCCACTTTATTCATTGAAATATACATACGAGTAGATAGTCTTGTGAGTTAGAAACAGTGTCGAGTGTAACATTCATTGGACCAGACATAGATAGTCTTGTGAATTAGAAACAGTGTCAAGTGTCACATTCATTGAACCAGATATAGATAGTCTTGCGAATTAGAAACAGTGTCAAGTGTCACGTTCATTAGACCAGACATAAATAGTCATGTGAATTAGAAACAGCGTCAAGTGTCACATTCATTGGACCAGACATAAATAGTCATGTGAATTAGAAACAGTGTCAAGTGTCACATTCATTGGACCAGACATAAATAGTCATGTGATTTAGAAACAGTGTCAAGTGTCACATTCATTGGACCAGACATAAATAGTCATGTGAATTAGAAACAGCGTCAAGTGTAACATTCATTGCACCAGACATAAATAGTCATTTGAATTAGAAACAGCGTCAAGTGTCACATTCATTGGACCAGACATAAATAGTCATGTGAATTAGAAACAGCGTCAAGTGTAACATTAATTGGACCAGACATAAATAGTAATGTGAATTAGAAACAGTGTCAAATGTCACATTCATTGGACCAGACATAAATAGTCATGTGAATTAGAAACAGTGTCAAGTGTCACATTCATTGGACCAGACATAAATAGTCATGTGAATTAGAAACAGTGTCAAGTGTAACATTCATTGGACCAGACATAAATAGTCATGTGAATTAGAAACAGTGTCAAGTGTAACATTCATTGGACCAGACATAAATAGTCATGTGAATTAGAAACAGTGTCAAGTGTCACATTCATTGGACCAGACATAAATAGTCATGTGAATTAGAAACAGTGTCAAGTGTCACATTCATTGAACCAGACATAAATGGTCTTGTGAATTAGAAACAGTGGTGTGGTATTATGTATTGTAGATTATTTTAACAATCTTTGGCAGAAGTTTGTAGTGGAACGTGTTGATGATTTTGATTGTTTGGTATTTAAATAAAATACGTCAATTAGCGATGCGGAAAGAGAGAGTGAATCAATGAATAATAATTAATAATTAATGATGCTTTATTTATCGGTAAGTGGGTATTTATACATTTCAGAATGGGCGCGGGAGTGCGCCCGCAATATATTTTTATCTCGCTTCTGTGCGTGCAGAAATCGCAAATAGTATTGTGGGTAGACAATTTGTTGGCGAAAACGGCGAGACAGCGTGATGCGTTCTCTTTCTACTGTGGAATGTATCGTAAATAGTATTTGTGGGTAAACAATTTCAATGTTTTGGTATGCGACCTTTGGACATATCCAAAGGTCGTTTCGTCGGTCGTTGACCGTGTGTGTTGACAATATTCAGCGACGATCGTGGTTCCTACAAATCTATAAGTTGAACCAACCTGCCTTTGGAGATGCCGGTAGATAGAGCAATTACACTTTTTAACCGTATGTGTCCTCATATAGACGTGTTTCATGTGTCGGTCAGCTCCTTTAAGAAAAAATCATTTAAATTTTGTGTAATACTTAAAATAATTTTATTTTGTATATTATCAAATATGCCATCACTCATTTACAAAGACAGAGGGTGCGCAGCGGATGTTGACTATAGAATAGGTGTGGGATGGATGAAATTCAGATCGGTAACAGGAGTCTTGTATGACCCGAAAATGCCTCTAAAACTGAAAGGAAAGGTATACCAGACTATCGTTAGACCTGCGATTATGTATGGCTCAGAATACTGGACTATGAACAGCTCCTACTCTAGGCAACTTGAAACAGCAGAAATGCGAATGCTTAGGTGGTCGGCAGGAGTATCACTAAAATATAGAATTAGGAGCTCACGCATTCGTGGTAGCCTGGGGGTCACTGACATAAACAGTAAGCTGGAAGAGCGACAGCTGAGATGGTACGGACACATACGACGGAGAACACCAGACCATACGGTAAATCAGGCAATGTCTGTGGATCTTCCTCGACAAGAGTCCAAAGAACTCCTGGATAACTCAATGCTTCAAAATCCTGCAGAGAAACGGCGTAGATGAAAGCGACACCCAGAACCGAAGAACATACAGCATGAGAACGAGAAGAGCCGACCCCATCAGCCTACCTAGGCAATGGGTTGGGACAGTGCCAGGAAGAAGAAAATTAAACATGCCATATTTTATCATAATGTTTAAGTCTAACATGAACATTTTTATTAAATAAGTCTTAATATTTTTAATTGTTGTTATGCACGTTTTTTTGTATTTGTTATGTTTGGTTCTTGTACGAATTAGGGAAACAAGTAATGTGCAAATGATTTAAAAATAAATTACAATATGTAATACGAGTAAATTTAAAAAAAAAGGTTTGCTACCTGTCCCTGGTAAAAACAGCCGGGCCGGGTGTGACAATTGCAAGCAATAAGCGGTGCGGCGTATGGATGTTATCAGTCTAGGCGGCCGATAAGCGCTCTGCGTAGTATCCCTGATTAGTGATCACGTTGCTGCCAGCTGATTCACTCTTCAGTTCGCTCCGATCCGTCAAGTGGAACACGTCGCTTAATGCCATGAGCATTATCAGGCGAATCGTACTTATTCGACACGTAACCGTGTATACAAATACGTTGTTTTTTTTTCGTATTCTTTATTAATTTAATTAATCAATCTGCTATTTACGAGTATATCAAGATATGTTTTTTTTATCTACGAGTATATCGTCCTTGACTGCACTCCTTTTATTTACGCAGGTCATTAGTTCTAGGAAAACAGCGTTTAAATGAAAACTGCGATAATGGAGTTATTGAATGAACTACTCGGTTTTATAATGACAATAACAAGAGAATTTAACAGTACCGATATCCTTCGAAACTCAAATAATTATTTAATTAGAACCAAATTAGAATATGCATCTACAGTTTGGGCTCCTCATCAGCTCAAATATAAATTCAATATAGAACAAATACAAAAAAAATCCTAAGATATTTATGGTACAGAACAAAGGGCGATTTCCCAAAATATGCTCACTTCTCACGGTGTGTAACTATAGAAGTCTCGAAACAAGAAGGCAAGAATCTCGTTGCGATATTCCTAATAAAGGTTTTCCAAGGTTCCTTTAACTGTCCCGCGATTCTAGAAGCACTAAGTTTATATGTACCCAATAAATATAGCCGTGCAAGGAATCACCCTCTGTTCTACATACCAACTTACAGGACGAATATCATGGCTAAACACTCAGTCACGCGTGGTATAGAGATATTGAACCAACTGAATGACACTGTTGATATATTCTCGGTACCGCCTAGCAGAATGAAAAGAATCCTGGCTGATATTCTTCCTAACGGATAAACTAACGCTAGAAGCAGCCCCTCTTTGTGTAACAGGAGAAATCCGTGCAAAGTGGATAAAAAAAAGAAAAGAATGCTATGTAAAAAATGTTACCATTAAGCCATCTCCCTGTCAGGGTAGGCAGAGAGAACAAAGCGCCACAATTTTCTATTGCGACACATACTTGCACCTCTTCTACTTTCATACAGCTTCTACCATTTTTCTGACTTTTTACATTTCTTTCTTTCAAAATATCACATATTTGATCCAGCAATACTTTTATTTGTCTTTATCTACATTTATTTGTTATGTTAGTCTTTCTTCATTCATTCGTTCCATATGCCCAAACCATCTCAGAATGCTCTTCTTCATCTTACTCAACACATCAGCCTTAAGTTCACTTTCATCCCTAATAACTTCATTCCGTAGTCTATATATACGTGGGTCGTCCAGAAAGTAAATAACGTTTTGGCATAAATAAATGAAAACGAAAGATATCAACACAAAACTTTATTTACAAATTCACAGTACCTTACTCTATTTTTCAATGTAGTTGCCATAGCTGTCAAGGCACTTATTGTAACGTGGAACCTATTTTTCAATTCCGATGTTATACTCTTCTACCGCCAAATCAAATCCACCTTTCCCGACAACATTCCACGTCTCTTGTTTTGGATGGCGCGTCTAAGTCGTTGAAGAGTTTCACAATAGACCTCTGAGTTTATTGTGTGTCCTCTTGGCATAAACTCCACGCGGATCAAACCATTTCGGTCCCAAAAAGCTGTTGCCATCACTTTTTTGGTGTTAAGATAAGGTTTTTTTTTCCGAGCACACATTTTTTTGTAGCCAAGGTGCTCTGTCACTATTTCATGTAGGAGCGATCGTGAAATTTGTGGGAAAGTCTATGTACTGTGCTTAAAGTTGCCTATAAATTTCTATAGGCCGAACATTTTATGCATTCAGAAAACGAATGACACTTCGCAGTTCACATTTGGCGGGATTTTCGATGGGCGCAGCCATTTTGAAAGGTTACAGTACAAACGCACGACCGTTCAGCAACCAAAGTCGGCTTGCATTGAAGCGAGGAAAGGAACTAACTGGCGTGCATACGATCGCGGTGGTGGGGGATTGGCGCAGGGCGTGGTGCGCAACCGTTCTTTACTTTCTGGACGCGCCTAGTATATCCTTGAAATAAAAGGCTTCAATGATGTATTTTTAATAAGTTTATATATTTGGGTTGCTAAAAACAAATAAAACACACGTTTTGATCATAACCGATACGATTTAATTATACGAAGAAAAAAAATATAGAACTTACATTTCGCTTTATCTGTTCAAAATCACTCGAGCCGGATAAATTTTCCATTGTTTCTGTTACGCTCTTGCAGATGTAGCCAAACTGAAAACAAAATAATATGCCATTGCTATGAAGCCGAAGCAAAACAAGAAACGAAATAATACGATGAAAAATGTAAATGTCGATCGAGAGGCCAGACAATTGTTTAATAGGAATTATAGATAACTAGTTGCAACCCGTGAAATATTCACGGAAGTAAAACAAATTCTACATTTCTGAAAATATATATTCATAAATGTAAAATTTGTTTATATATATATCATTTATACATCGTCCCCTTTTACACCGGTTCAAAAATTGTTAGCTAGGTATTTAAAATTCGTTCAGTATCGCGGACCCACCGAGATTCAAATTTCGAATTACTTTCGGATAGAATCTAAGTATTCCTCTCTCGCTCTCTTGTATTCAAAATTCAATTCTCGTATTCTTTCTTTGGCGACAGCCATCGTATGGGTTTTGGCCTATTTATACTATGATTCAGCCAGAAGAATTATTTTGCAATAGTGTGAGTAACAGAGCGTTTACAAAAACTTGTCACTTTATTTTTTTAATGAAGTGAAAAAGCAAAAAAAAATATAAAAATAATATTTTATATTCAAACATTGAAATGAACACACACGTTTTGTAAGTTAAAAATGCTGTCAGCTTAAATTGTAATAATCATAAAAATAAAATGAAAGTAATTTTATTTCAGATATTAATTGTTTAGGCATGGCAGATTCTAGGAAACATGAAATAACAATTATGAAATTTAAAAAATTTATATAAGTACAAGTATTATAAAGTAAAAATGTTCGTCAGCTATAATTAGATTGCACACAAAAATAAAATGAATATAAGATTATTTAACATATTAATGTATCATAATTACAATGCCAAATAATAAAGTTTTAAAATAATAGTGGATGGAGTGATACTCGTACTAAATTCTAGGAAACTATACAAGTTTTACAGCCTTCTTCGGTTTCTTTTCGCCACCTGAAAAATTTATTGATTTCCGTAAAATTGGTAATAATTTGGGGATTGTCGGCAGTACTTTTTGATTTATATGAAAATCATAAATGTATATTATATATAGGCGGAGCTTTTCAGAGAGTATCGGGTCCTGAACATAGCCAATTTGCATCTCAAATCCATTCTCTGGCACTACCATAGAGAGGAAGGGAAGAAGAAGACTCAGGAGAGACACATGACACGCATGGCAACTAATGAAATGTTAAAATCTCTTTTGCCCAAAAGCAAAATGCTTATTTGGCTCCCATGACATACAATGGCGTGCCGAATTCAATAAAGTTAAAGGGAGGAAAACCATTTAGACAGTCGATCGGAGCGTTGTTGTTATTGCGACAGGATTTTGAGTACTTGGGCTTTCAGGATGAATGACACGTGGAAAAGATTTGTGTGGGCTCTTGAGTGTGGGTTTCTTCTTGTAGTTTTAATTTTTGTTGTTTTGTATTTGTATTTCTGTATATTTTTGTTATTTTTATTCTTATGATTGTGTGCGGTATATTATGGGATGAACATTTTTGGTTTTATTTTTATTTCATTTTGGGTTCATTTTTGGTTTTATTTTTATTTTTATTCTTATGATTATGTGCGGTATATTATGGGATGAACATTTTTGGCCTTTCTGGAGTGATGACGTGTGAAGAGTTTGATTTCGCATGATGTTTCCAGTTGTAATTGAGAGTCACTGTTTGTCAGGTTGATGAGAACGTGCAATGGGGGTTTGTTCTTTCCTTACGACGCGTGGACTCGAATTTACTGTAAAATATTCTAGTTTAGTTGTGCTTGTGGACTATTTTTTATTAAATTTGATGACAGAGCGTTCTTGAGATTACATATTATTACTGTACCGGACAGGGTACAAAGAACTGTATATGGGTGCGATGGTTGCTGCGCAATGCTCGGAGAATTCAGTTGCGGTTCCAAAAGGCGTAGATCGATGAGAAGGTAGCGATGGTGTAGAGATTTCTCTTATGGCAGGTTGTAGCAGGTCTCAAGTAAAAACACAGAAGGTAGATTGTACTGAGAATATAATTAAAAAATGAAAATGACCCTTCTTATGAACGGTCAGTCGGTCATAGCAACCCCTCGCGAAATTCAACAATTTTCAGGAGTTTTGCGCAATGCTTAAACCAACCGGTGAGTGACCTAGTCACGACGCTCGTCCATAAGTTCTCATTTCCTCTGCGGTCGCGATAACGATCGGACCCAAACAAACATACATATTTCAATATCAACAATGATTTACATATCAAACAAATATCAAATATACACATGACAAATATCTATACATATTCAGGGCGTGACGCATACGTCCAATACAATTACGTAATAGCGCTATGTAAATCATGTATATGTTATGTTGTTAACTGTTTAAAAGTAGATCTAGAAATAATGTACACCATTTGCTCAGTCTTCTTTTGAGAAAACGCTTGGGTGTCCTATGTTAGGTAACCGTGGCAAATGAACCGTTAAAAATATGATGTTTTTCGTGATTTTAGATAATCTGTCACGGCGAAGAGTGGAGGCGATCGCATTGGCGGTGTCGCCGCAAAGTCTGCGTTTTTCTGTCTCAACGTGTCGCTAGGCACGTTCGCATCTTGGTGGAATAATATGTCTATTATTAAGAACTGTTTACACACAAATTCTGTTAAGAATTTTAATGCATTTCAAGTTTTTACAATATATTTTTAATTTGTTTGGCATTCCTGCAGTCAAACTAAATTTAGCTAAGTCGAAGGAAAAGCTGAAATGCAAGAAAAACATGACAACAACAAAAACAAAATAAATAAATGAGTTATGATTTTTCTTCTTCCCTCCATGCTAGTCTAATGGTAGAAAGCTTGTCTTTCATCCAAAGGGTTTGGATTCGATTCTACACCAATTTTATTTTATTATAATGTACGGTTTTATATCAACCATTACAAATAGTTACAATAGTAATATTGAAATTTGAGTGTACATGAATATAAAATCAACTTGTTACAAAAATGACATTAAGATGAATCGTATACAAAAAATAGAAAACAGTATTAACATGCATACTACATATAATAAATATAATACAAAAATTAGACAGGCCAAGGCTCAGATGGCTCAAGATCCTAACACACAAAAAAATTACAACCCTTTTGAAAAAAATAAAAACATAAATATATTCTGTACAATTCATCTACTCTAATACACATTGCTCCTTCAATATATTTCAAAAAGAGAGTCACGTCATGGCGTCGGATTTATTGTTAAAATAAGTGAAAAATGCTCCGTGAGATAATTTTTAAAGATATTAACCTCTCCCTTCCTGTGCTAAAAAAAAAATCCGCGCGTTCCGGTGCTGTGTATTCAATACACAAGTAAAAAAGAGCGATTTCAAATCGTAAAAATAACAATATCCATACCAATCAAAAGTCATAATAATTGAAATTTTATTGCTGAAAACATGAAAAACCATCGACCGACGTTCACAAAATGGGCGAAGAGACCACCTCAAATGGATGCCCTAGAGCTACTGAGACGGGACTCGGAACACTAACATGAAACAACTGCGAATTGAGATTATATTTCTTGCGTTCCCATATACTGAAGTAGAGTGAGAGTGAGACGTGAATAGCGTCGCTTCCTCACCCATAGCGATTTTTTTTAGAATGAATATACCTACGTCACACACTGGCACACGTTTGATTGTGTTGGTGAATTTATTCCCGATTTCCACAAAATATCTCTGATGTGGCCGATAAGTGCTAATTTTTATTAATATTATTTTTTCATTCAATGCGTAAAAGTATTACGGAGGAATACCTAAAATCTGAACCCAGTATTTATTATATTTATAGAGATATTAAAGTTTTTAGAGGCAATGTGTACTAGTTACACATCACAGGGAAGGAAGGGTTAAGACTGTTTCCAAATATGTCCGAGACTGCAGGATAGTCATTACTCAATAGATCCAATCTAGAGTATTAATATTGTAATTATAACTGTCTGTTCGGTATATATTGTACATATATAGTATAAATCTGCATATGTGCTGGTAAATAATGATTTATGCGCTTGTTTACTATTCTTAACTCAATTGACTTTGTGTTCCGGTTCAGATAAGCCCTTTATCAATGTGATGATTGTTGTAATTTTTCATATTTCTATGTGGATTGGAAATTTGAAAACTACGAAGTAACGAAAATAGTGTGATTTATGTTTTAGATCAATAGTGACAGTGAATATCACTTTAAGTATACATGGACTTAGCACAGGACTTGTTTGTAATGTGTGAGCAAGACTCAGTCCGACTGAAACACATCAAGGTAGAAACTTTTTATAATACCCCGACCTAGTAGATTGATTTGGAAAAATCAATTTATTAGACGACGAAGAAATTGACTTCAAAGTTATACTCCTCTCCGAAAAAATATCCCTCAGACAGATTCGACAGATACAATGGAGACGTCCCATTAAGTGACATGAATACACTTTATGACTACCATATTTATGACTACACAATATTTATGACTACCATATATTATAGCCCAGAAGCTGCATTCAAAACTTACTGAAGTCTAGAAATTTGCGAATCAGGCAGACTAGAATTGTACGCCACTGGTACAAAGACTGAAGCAATAGGTGAATGGCGCTGCTGCTCGATGCTCGGAGAATTCAGCTCACTTTGAAAAGTCGTAGATCGGTGAAACGTAGAAGAGATTCCTCTTAGGCAGCTAGTAGATGGTTTCAAGTAAAATGCAGTAGGCAGAGTGAACTGAGAATGTGTATTTTTGGCTTTTGACACTTCTTATGTTCGGCCGATCCCTCATCGCAAGGGCCTGTTTTCGCCAGTGCATGCCGTCATAACTCGCGAAATGTCACAATTTTCGTAAGTTTTGCGCATGCAGAGGTTGGCCGACTTTCGATACTGTCTCGCGATGGCCGCGCACAAGTCACATTCCTGTTACGGTCGCGACATAGCATAAATTTTACATACATAAAAATCATCAAAAAATACACATACAAATATTTTACCAAACCTTAATACAAAATATAACCACGAATTCACATAGCAAAACAAATACCATACATTATATGTTTTATGGTGACGCATACGTCCGATACAAGAATAAATAGAATTTTAATGATCGCAATACAATAAATGAATTAAAAAGGGTTTTTATTTCTCTGGTTGGAAGACATCAACGTACAAATTTAATCCTCTAAGTAGTCTTAGATATTACAGTTAGAAGCCTGAAGAAACCGTATAACCTTTTTGTTTATCGAAAGAGACATGCTATTAAGACAGACACCAAGAAATTGGATGCTATCTTTTTGAAAAATATTAACACCTATGACTGATAATGTAACCCCATCAAGAAGATGTTGAAATATAATAATTAACGAGTGTATCGAGATGGCATCTGTATAATTTATGATATATTTGAAAATACCACCTTTATTTGCAGTTTAGTGTAAACAAAGCTTTGGTTGTTTCCGTGCCTGATTTGTATGATGGCCTTTGACAATGTTTATTTTGAACACCGTTACTGATAAGGTCATATCTTGCGGGGCTGCACATGTCGTGCTATTGATATTGATATTTATGTCTAGTAGACCCGGAATAGATCGGTGCTACGTGATCATCTGCAAATATACACTGGTGTGTCATCCGTAGTTGTAATTGGTGGTATTTATCGCGGTATGGTAAGATTGTTTTCTAGTTGAATTGTGATCTAGGATAGCTTATCGCAGTGTCGTACTTGTTGTGCGATATCACCTCACGAGTGCTTGAATTTGGGTAGAATAAATTTAATCAATCTTCTTCTTTGTCATGACACCAATGCTGAGGAACGTGACCCAGATCTTTTTAAGTTTTTCATGTGTGTCATATCAATTTGTGTTGTTTTTTTTAGTAAAGATAATGCCGTGGTTTGTTATTGCCTTCTGCACCATAGTAAATGTTATAAGAATTTAATATATCGCTGGTCCGGAAGAAAAACGACACTATACGAGTACTTGGGAAAAATGTAGCATGGTCCCTGTGACGACAGTTCACAAATTTGCCCCAATACAACCTTGTAACGACGTTTAGTAATTTTAATTATTTTATCAATTTTCATATAAGCCTCGATTCTAATAAATATCAAGTTATTTAGGTAAATACATTACATGAAACTAATAATAATGACAAATTAATACATCTTGTTATAAATTAGCAAAAATGTGGCAGTTTGTTAAAATCAAATAATATTTGGTGACGTTCGTCAAAAGTTACTAAGTTAGTCTGCATTGGTTAGATATGGGGTTTACGATAGTTGGATTTTCGATTTTTATACCTAAAATTAAATGTTCGTAATTAGTATTAATTCATAGTGGATCTCGACCTATTTAAAGATAGATACAAATCATACAATGCATTAGAAAGTCAGTATAATGAAAATTGGGAATTAAAACGCCAGAGAGAAAAAATTTTCGATTTATAAAAAAAACGATTAGATTTGTAAAAAAAAAAAAAGATTTTACCCCATCCCTTTGAGACATGACATTTCAAACGTCACAGGGACCATCCTACATTTTCTCAAGTTTAGTCAAAAAACGTGTTTTGTCAGGAGGGGCTGTTGAAGTCAACCTTCTTGAAAACTACAAATGCAATTAGCTTGTACGGAAAAACGACACTAATGACCTCGGGTGGCGAAAACATGAACTAGACCTGTGACATTTTTCAAGGACAAAGGGCACCCAATTTTATAATTTATGGTGGCATAACCCTAAATACGTTTTTTTTCTTGTGTCGTTTTTCTTCCAGACCAGCGATATGTTGTATGTATATATTGTGAGCCCTACCACCAACACACAGTATTTTGTGACATAGTGCTAGGTCCCAGATGAAATGTTCACTTGTTAAGTTATAGCAGGAGTTTGGGGATATACTTATTAGGATAGGAGGTGGAAATATTAGTAGAGATGATAGAGAAAACTTAAAAACAAAAGTTACCAGCCTCTGTGCCTCTCCACCAAATCTGGTTAATAAATGTCAATAAATAAATTCCTGGAGGGAATGATTGAGGGATCGATTGGCAGAGGGCGTCCTCGCCGAGAGTATCTGGAGCAAATATGCCACGATATGGACTGCACCTCCTATACAGAGCTCAAGAGGATCGCTGAAGACCGAGCAGAGTGGAGGAGGAAATGCAGAGCTTTGCTGCTAACCAATCCCGAGGATTGAAACTGAAGAAGAAGAAATAAATTCAGGAGGACTGAAAACTCAAAAGGATGGTTATAGTAAAATCATGTTATTTCGCATCAGGGGCAAGCAGACATAATACTTCTTTATTCATTTTTTAACTTTAAAAAAAAAACGCTTCTGCTACGCACATAACATAGTTATCATAGACCTTGTCATACATACGAGTATTGTCCACGTTAGCTTATTCGTTAGGAAGAATATCAGCTATGATTCTTCTCATAATGCTAGGCGGTACCGAGAATATATCAACAGCCATTCAGTTGGTTCAGTATATCTATACCACGCATGACTGTTTAGCCATGATATTCGTCCTGTAAGTTGGTATGTAGAACAGAGGGGGATTCCTTGCACGGCTATATTTATTAGGTACATATAAAATTAGTTCTTCTAGAATCGCGGGACAGTTAACGCAACCTTGAAAAACTTTTTATAGGAATATCGCAATGGATTCTTGCCTTCTTATGATACATACCGTGAGAAGTTCGACATGGTGCACATATTTCGGGTAATCCCCCTTTGTTCTGTACCATAGACATCTGAGAATTTTTTTCTATATGTTTTATATCATTCTTATATTTGAGCTGACGAGGAGTCCAAACTGCAGATACATATTTTAATTTAATTTGTTATTAAATAGTAATAGGCCGAGGCCACACCAAAGTATTTCGTTAGGTGCTAAGTTAGGTTTTACGTTACTCATATACTAGGTGACTTCATGCCTGGCCACATCAAAGTGCTTCGCACAAATTCTTTTGATATTTGGGAGCGGTTGAGTCAACAAACGATGCCACTATCAAAACTAATCAATTTCATTACAACTTACCATCTTCATTTACTTCCTGTGCAACTTCATTCCAAAGTGATTTTATTACAGGTACATTTTTCTATAATTTTTTTCCCTTTCCACGTTATCTCTCCAGTATATTCTACAGGTTTTTCCCCATTTCACAATATCCTCTATTTTACATATTTCTCGGATCCGGGAGTTTCTAATTCAATGTCTAAGGCCGAGGCCACACTGAAGTGCTTCGCTAGGTGCTACGTGACTAATAGACTAGGTGACTTCATGCTTGGCCACACCAAGGTGCTTCACACAAACTCATTTGACATTTGGGGGCGGTTGAGTCGACAAACGATGCCACTCTCAAAACTTACCAATTTCATTACAACTTACCATCTTTATTTACTTTCTGTGCAACTTCATTCCAAAGTGATTTTATTACAAGTACATTTTTGTATAATTTGCTCGATGGGTTACACAAAGGCTCCCTTTTATACACAGCTGTTATTAAAACTTCCGCCATCTTGTAAAATCACGGTGACACAATAAAATTAACCAACACGTCTGTTTGCCAGGATATTCACTCGGTGACTAATCGTCATGTAGCGTGGCGTGAAGCGTGCAGTGTGGCCATTGCGATAGTATGCGGTGCGTTGGTTCGCTAGGATATGTCGCCTAGCTCGCAGCGTAGCTCTAAGCATCAAGCGAGGCTCCTAACTGTGTGACTGAGGCCTAACAGACTAACACTTTGTGTGTACCGTTCGGTGGTGAGAAAGTTTGAAGCTTGATTTAAATGAAAAACATAATGGTAAAATAACAAAAATCTTACGATTTAAATCAGACGACTCGAATATTTGAAGTATGTCTATAAATAAGCAGTGATATCGAATGTTTTTATATTTATTTGCGCGTCAAATTAATAATATTCGTTATCAATCGTCCTTGAGGGCGGGGGGTGGACACAGTAACTGTACACTGCGGTATCTGATAATTTGGAGAGTTTCTGTGATAACCAGGCTACCCGTGATAACCGCGCTCTTTGTTCGCTTATCAATCCGCATTCATGCGGTTATCAAGACAACCATCATAATTGCAACGCTTCGTCATATTGATGTCAACACAACATATTACAACATTGCATCATCTTCCACGGCTTAGCTTATCGCACTAAGTACGTTTTCCTGGAAACAATTTATTCCTCTTCTGTAGAAATAAATTTTAAATAAAAACACCATCACACCATTCCTCAAACATTTATTCGTTTGGATATACTTCATTTTCCTATGTTTTCCCAAACATTTCTTACCTTATTTAATAATAAATTACTTTGTTTTGCCACTTATTGGCAAAAGCAAAATAATTTATTATAATTGCATAACGAAGTTATTTATTGTAACTTTAATATAAAGTTCCACAAAGTCAAAGCCGATGACTGATTTTTTTATTTTTTTTTATCAACTTTGCATGGATTTCTCCTGTTACACAAAGAGGGTCTGCTTCTAGCGTTAGCTTATTCGTTAGGAAGAATATCAGCCAGGATTCTTCTCATACTGCTAGGCGGTACCGAGAATATATCAACAGTGTCATTCAGTTGGTTCAATATCTCTATACCACGCGTGACTGAGTGTTTAGCCATGCTTTTCATCCTGTAAGTTGGTATGTAGAACAGGGGGTGATTCCTTGCACGGCTATATTTATTGGGTACATATAAACTTAATGCTTCTAGAATCGCGCGACAGTTAAAGCCACCTTGAAAAACCTTAAGTAGGAACCTTAAGTGATCAATCTCATACCTTCTTTCACTCTTTCTACTTGGTTAAACCAGCTCAATGTTGTTTTTTTCTTCTTAAGCACTGTATCTCCATTCAATCTGCATTAATTTCTAATGTCCCCATTTTTGTTCTGTGATATATTGTTTTTTCACACTTTCTACCCAACGCTTTCATTTATAGCGTATTTGTTTTATTTCCATCATTCGTCGGCCATATTACATTTCATTTGCATATCCTAATGTTGTTCCCAAGATACCTTTATGAGCAGCCAGCTTCTCTTGAATTGCTCCGATAGTTAAAGACGTTGTATAAAGCGCCATTCACTCTATTGCATGATGCTACTCTTCTTTATATTAGAATATGCCAAATGAAACCAATAAGTATGTTTTTTGGTTCACCGATGACATTCGGAATCGGAAAGAGCAGAGATTGTACGAGTAAAATTTACTAGGAGAAAAAAATAAAAATACACGTTATAGTCTAAACAAACATATTAAGTTCTCTTCTTCTCACTATCTTTTCTTCTCACTATCTCTTCTTCTCACTATCTCATGTGTTTTTTATTCAATAGTTTATAATTTCAAGTTGCAGAAGAATTTGTAAAAAAAAATTACATTCAATATGACATCAGAGTTCAAAAAAGTTAAACCGATTTTTAAAACATTTGAGATTAAATTATGTCAGTAAACATGTTTATTGATACAAAATTAATCTTTTGGGAAATTTTCAACTGGCATTAAAAAACTACCAAATGTATATATTATCTGCTGTTGTTAATAAATGTTTTGCGATATCAAAAAAATTCTTTCTAATATTTTCAGTTGATAATATTTTCTCAAATTAATAAAAATACAAGTGATACTGAAACTATTAAGGCATGCATTTTATTTAGAGCAGTTAAGAGAAAGAAAGGAGCGTTGAGATAGTTTGACCACGTAGAAAGAATAGATTATCTAAGATATATAAATATAATCTATACAAGCAGTATAGAAAATAGGAGAAATGTAGTGGCACAACGCCTTTTTAACCCTTCCTTCCCTGTGATGTGTAACTAGTACACATTGCTTCTAAAAACTTGAATATCTCTATAAATACTATATAATGAATACTGGATTCAGATTTTAGGTATTCCTCCGTAATACATTTACGCATTGAATGAAAAAAATAATATTAATAATATTGTAATTAGCACTTATCGGCCACATTAGAGATATTTTGTGAAAATCGGGAATAAATTCACCAATACAATCAAACGTGTGCCAGTGTGTGACGTAGGTATATTCATTCTAAAAAACCGCTATGGGTAAGGAAGCGACGCTATTCACTTCTCACTCTCACACTACTTCGGTATATGGGAACGCAAGAAATAGAATCTCAGTTCGCTCGCTTATTTCGCTTTGGTAGCTCGCGGGTATTTGTTTGAGATGGTCTCTTCGCCTGTTTTGTGAACGTCGGCCGACGTTTTTTTCATGTGTTCAGCAATTAAATTTCAATTATTATCACTTTTGACTTCAAATTTAATTAATTTAAGCGATTGGCTATGAATATTCTTATTTTTTCGATTTTAAATCGCTCATGTTTACAATTCATGTGTATTGAATATGATACACAGCACCGGAACGCGCGGATTTTTTTAGCACAGGAAGGGAAAGGTTAAGCAAACGGATGTTCCAGGTTCGATTTGTGGCGTATTCACTATCGAAACGGTTTTATCCTTAAACTGTTTTACACATTAGTTTATGTTTTCTTTAGCTTCTATACTGTTAATCATAAATTCTTATTGTGCTATAAAGTAACACAAAAAATCGCTAGGTATATAAAACTGATTAACGAAATACTGCAGCAGATTAAAAATCTATCGACCCTCTTAGAAGTTTAATCTCCTTACCATCAGAACTTTGGGCTTGATCTTTCAAGAATGTGTGTTTGCTGAAGTGCAACAGCATGGTAATTATACTCGATCACAAGCCTATCGTATCGTTATTTATTTAAATTGTTAAAAATTATACATATATTATTTGAACTACAGTTCCATATACCTTTGTTTTTCAGTTGCTGAGTCATAAATTCTTATCAAGAAACACAAACATAGAGCTATATAAAACTTTGTCTGACATATTAAACCTGTCAGTCGTTTTGAAACTTTAATCTCCTTGCCATTGAAACTGCTTGCTGAAACGCAACAGCTTATACCAATACGCGCACAGGCGTTTTCCATCAACAAGATGGCTGACAACCATATTCGAGCACGAGGGATAGCTCATCGTATAACAAAGTCTTGGAATATTTAATTTATTTTATACTACGAGTATATATATATTTACAATCTCACTTATACTAGTTAAAAAATAATAAAACTAGTAATAATGTCACTAAAAGGTCGTCGTGATAATTTTTGGAGTCTACATTAGACCAGCGCTCGCCAAACTTTAGGACCTCACGGACCACTAAATTCATAATTTTAAATCCCGCGGACCACTAAATTCATAATTTTTAATCCCGCGGACCACTAAATTCATAATTTTAAATCCCGCGGACCACTAATAGGATTTTTAGTGTTAAATATATTTAGAAAAAAGTGATCAAAGAACACATTAAATATATCTAAAAAAAAGCTTTATTAACCTTCCGGTAACCATAATGTTACATTCGTGGTAAGAGGGGCTTAAAAAATAATATCTCACTTATTGTAATTTATTTTTATCAAAAACTGTTTATTCCACTTTTTTTGTGATGGGTATAACCCTACCGGTTTCAAGGTGCACACCTCATCTTCAGTTTGTGCTCTTGTTTGTGCACTTGTTTGAGTCTTGTTTGTGCTCCCCTGAAGATGAGGTGAAATCCTTGAAACCGGTAGGGTTATACCATTACAAAAAAGTGGAATAAACAGTGTTTGATAAAAATAAATTACAATGTCTTTAAACCTCCACAACGTTAATGCCTTAACTATAAACAACATATCTCACTTAATAGGCTTAACTATAAACAACATATCTCACTTAATGTATATCAATTTCAAATTTTACATATTTGTAGATAAAATACATTTACATTTAAATACAATTTTGTGAAAAAACCGTGAAATGTATTCTTTATAAAAATGATAATTTCACGATAAACGATCTGATTTTTTTATGCAATATTGTAAGAATACGACAGATTTATATAAAAAGACTTGAGTTAAAAAAATACACATGATATTGAAGCAGCACTACATGTATTATTGGTTGGGTAGAGATAGTAATATATGCTTTATATCTTCGTAAAATGCAGTTAGCTACACGTCTGACGAGATTGTCACGATTTAATGCATTTTGCATCGTTCATCCGTGCAAGTCACTCATTTTTCCGGGATGGTTTGCTGTGGATTAAAAAATGCAAATAATGTCCACATTTCTCTGTGGACTAGCGAAATTTTCTCGCGGACCACCACTTTGGCGACCGCTGCATTAGAGTACGCCTCGAACGTTAGGCGATAATTGTTATCCTTAAATGAAAGTCCGCAGTAAGCCGATAAGTGAGCGCTATACTAGTGAAAAATTATTACATTTTCAGACCCCAATCAAAAGTGACACCTGACCCATAGTAAGAAGGGGTAGAGTATGACACTCGTAATCAATGTTGTTTACAGCGTGCCCCCGATAGATTGCGATAACGTAAAGAGGAAGGGAACTGGTGGACTGTGATAGACTATTAATAGATGCGTCTTCAGCATAACACGTCTATTAATAACCAATAGCTATCTTATGAGTACATTGATATTTGTCACGTTGACACTGATAAGTGTGCACTTAGGAATGACACGTACTTGACGAATGATAAACCAGTTCTTAGGAAGTTTCCATTCATTTTAAGAGTAATCAGTAGCGATTTGTTGTAAATGCCCTTTTATGGAATTTTTGGATTGTTGATCGTAACAAGTTATTTTTTGCTTAGATCAAATATACTACTAATACAAAAGTGTCGAGATCAAAGAAAGGAAGTAGTTGCATGCTTTATTGACTACGAGAAGGCATTTGACAGGGTAAGACATACTGACTTAATGAGAATGCTTGCCGATTGCAACATTGATACTAAAGATCTGAATTTTATTAAGAACCTCTACTGGTCCCAGACAGCCGAAATAAGACAGGGATGCGAGAATTCGAATGCAATTGCTATCCAACGAGGCGTAAGACAGGGTTGTATCCTGTCTCCATTGTTATTCAATTTATATTCTGACCATGTCTTTAAAAGATCCCTCAGCAGCACCGATAAAGGTTTGAAGATTAATGGCGTTATGATAAACAATATCAGATATGCGGATGACACCGTTTTACTAGCCGAAAGCGTCAATGATCTCCAGGACCTTCTTAATCTTGTTGACGAGTCCTGTGAAAGAGTGGGTCTTACAATAAATGTCAGTAAAACCAAGTGGATGACATTCGGGCGGTTGGATTACAGTGGGTCAGTGTTGCGTTTGAACGGCCGTAGCGTCGAAAGGGTGGAGAAATTCAGATACCTCGGCAGCATACTCACGCAGTCTCTCGACCCGGATGTGGAAATCAGGTGCAGAATTGAGGCAGCAAGAACTGCATTTAATAAAATGAAGTCGCTCTTCTGTGATGACAACTTAAATTTGAAACTCCGTCAGAGGATGATTAGATGCTATGTGTGGTCTGTTTTATTGTACGGTTGTGAAACATGGACCTTGAAAGTCCAGGCAATGAACAGACTGGAAGCATTTGAAATGTGGTTGCATCGTCGAATGCTCAAAATTCCCTGGACAGACATGGTGACAAATACCAAAGTCCTGAGGCGAGCTAGAGCTGACAGGGAGTTGTTGTCCACTATAAAAGTTAGAAAGATTTCATATCTGGGTCACGTGCTGCGTGGAGAGAAGTACCACTTGCTCCAGCTTATATTGAAGGGGAAAATCGAGGGACACCGGGGCCCGGAAGAAGACAGATGTCTTGGCTGCGGAATGTGAGGGAGTGGACCGGCATCCGGAGTGTAGAGGAGCTGTTCCGGGTGGCTCAGGACCGAGATGGATTCGCCGAAGTGATCGCCAACGTTGGGGGGACCCGACAGGGCACTTAGAAGAAGAAGAAATATACTACCTTGATCAAAAAGTTTTAGGACTTTATTCATAAAATCAAAAATACAAGTTTATTCATCAAAATCGATATGGTCCCCTTCAAAGTACTCCCCATCGACTGCAACGCACTTACGCCAGCGCTTGATCCAATCTTCGAAACACCGCTGGTACTCAATTTTCGGTATGTCCATCAGAGCCGTCTTCGATTTTTTCATGACATCCTTTCGGGTGCTGTAACGCGTTCCGCGAAACGGTTTTTTAAGTCAGCTGAACAGGAAAAAGTCGCAGGGAGCCAGATCAGGTGAATTCGAAGGCTGCTGGATAGTATTCGTGTTGTTTTTGGTCAAAAACTCATGGAAATCATGTCTTTCGCGACTTCAACGCGGTCCTTTTTTTGCATGAAATTGAGATCTTTCGGCACCAGTTTTGCAGCGACACGTCTGAGGCCTAAATCACTAACCAAAATGTCTTGAGCGGATCCATAAGCGATGTTCAAGTCCTCTGTCAGCTCTCTGATGGTTAGTTTGCTGTTTTCGGCCAACATTTCTTTGATTTTATCGATGTTTTAATCGGTTTTCGACTGCCACTGCGTTCGTCATCCTCGACTGACTCACGACCACTTCTGATATGTGATAGTAACACTATTTTGTATGATATATAACATAGTTACCTCCCCAGCCTACGTTTACTCCCTAGTTGTTCGCCCTTTATACGTTACCTCCCCAGTATATTCTACAGTTTTTTACCCCATTTCACAATATCATCTATTTTACATATTTATCCGGTCCGGGAGTTTCTAATTCAATATCTAAGGCCGAGGCCACACCGAAGTGCTTCGCTAGGAGCTACGTGACTAATAGACTAGGTGACTTCATGCATGGCCACACCAAAGTGCTTCTCACAAATTCATTTGACATTTGGGAGCGGTTGAGTCAACAAACGATGCCACTCTCAAATTTAACCAATTTCATTTCAACTTACCATTTTTATTTACTTCCTGTGCAACTTCATTCCAAAGTGATTTTATTACAGGTACATTTTTGTATAATTTGTTCCACAAAGGCTCCCTTTTATACACAGCTGTTATTAAAACTTCCGCCATCTTGTAAAATCAAGGTGACACAATAAAATTAACCAACACGTCTGTTAGCTAGGAGATTTACTCGGTGACTAATCGTCATGTAGCGTGGCGCGAAGCGTGCAGTGCGGTGCATTGGTTCGCTAGGATATGTCGCCTAGTTCGCACCGTAGCTCTAAGCACCAAGCGAGGCTCCTACCTGTCTAGCCTCGGCCTGAGTGCTTTGCCTCCCGTAGTTCTGAAGATTTTTATAACAGTAGTTCTAAGTATATTTAAAATGTCATTTCATTATTTCTGAGTATACTGAAAATTTTAATTCATTACTTCTGAGCATACTTAAAATTTAATTTAAGTTATTTTGAGCATACTTAAAATGTTATTCCATTAGTTGTCAACACGTTTAATATTTTATTTGATTATTTCTGAGCACACTTAAAATTTAATGCAATTAGTTCTGAGCATACTTAAAATTTCATTTCATTAGTTCTAAGCATACTAAAAAAATCTGAGGACCATCATATGTTATTTACTATGTTCGAGTCAATACGTGAAAAAATGTTAGCCAAGCGCCGGGGAAATATAATATAATAGAAATAGGGGAGTCAAGTCTTAATACATTTGAAAACTTTATTTTATATTGAATAGGTGCAGATTTTAGAAACTTACTTTTTATTATTTATTTATTTATTTAACACTTTTATTGCAATACAATCTGGCGGGATTATTGCCAGGTGGCAATCTCTTCCTACCAACCAGACAAAAGTAAATGAAGCAAGTTACGTGGTCGCATTAATCATTCAAATGACTATCCATCCCCACGAAATCCATAAACATATACGCGAGAACATGCCCACGAATCCCACAAAGACGGACAATCACCCGAACATTCTTTTTCATATAAAGTGAGATATCATCAATCAAAAGGAAATGAAAGAATGGTGGAGAGGAAAGAAAAAGAAAAATCAGGAATGAAACACGTTATTTTATTGACTAGAATTTAAGAGGTTTTTCAGTCGCTTCTTAAAGCATGCCAAGGACGGAGCGAGTCTTATATTGGTTTGCAACTGATTTCAGAGTCTCACTGCATGGACAGTAAAGGACGACGTAAAGAAAGAAGAGCGATGAACTGGAAAGGCCAATAAACAATCTCTGTTTGAGCGTAGCGCTAATCCATGATTGGAAAGACGCTGAAAATTTTCGGCGTGATAAGAGGGTGCGGCGGGACAGTTAAGGATATTATACAATAGAGACAGTATGTGAATTTTCATTACGATAGAAATTCGTTAACAAGATCAAGTATTTTTTATCATGGATTAAAATTAAAAAATTTTTTAATATATTATATCACGTGCTTCTAAAATGACTCACAGGCGTTGGATAACTTGAATGACAAAGCATACTCGCACTTCAGAAATGTAATAAAAATGTCGCTATGGACTGGGTTATTTCCATGATAAATGATGTGACGAATAATACGAGTATGTTATCATATAAACTTAACCTTTTAGTTATAAATAAAAAGATTGACGGTTATTATTGTAAGAAAAATTATTAAACATGACACAACATTCAAATAATGATCGCTTATTGAAAGTGGTAGGTGGGGATTAGAATCACATTATTGAATGCCACATGTATGAAAGTGGTAGGTGGGGATTAGAATCACATTATTGAATGCCACATGTATGAAAGTGGTAGGTGGGGATTAGAATCACATTATTGAATGCCACATGTATGAAAGTGGTAGGTGGGGATTAGAATCACATTATTGAATGCCACATGTATGAAAGTGGTAGGTGGGGATTAGAATCACATTATTGAATGCCACATGTATGAAAGTGGTAGGTGGGGATTAGAATCACATTATTGAATGCCACATGTATGAAAGTGGTAGGTGGGGATTAGAATCACATTATTGAATGCCACATGTATGAAAGTGGTAGGTGGGGATTAGAATCACATTATTGAATGCCACATGTATGAAAGTGGTAGGTGGGGATTAGAATCACATTATTGAATGCCACATGTATGAAAGTGGTAGGTGGGGATTAGAATCACATTATTGAATGCCACATGTATGAAAGTGGTAGGTGGGGATTAGAATCACATTATTGAATGCCACATGTATGAAAGTGGTAGGTGGGGATTAGAATCACATTATTGAATGCCACATGTATGAAAGTGGTAGGTGGGGATTAGAATCACATTATTGAATGCCACATGTATGAAAGTGGTAGGTAAGGATTAGAATCACATTATTGAATGCCACATGTATGTTACATTCTCGCATATATTTATTTATTTAACAATTTTATTGCAAATACAATCTTTTCCAACCAACCAGACAAAAGTAAAAGAAGCAACTTACGTGGTCGCATAAATCATTCAAATGACTATCCATCCCCACGGAATCCACAAACACATACGTGAGCATAACATATACCCACGAACCCCACAAAGACGGAAAATCACCCGAACATTCTTTTTCATATAAAGTGAGATATCATCAATCTAAAGGAAAGGAATGGATGGTGGAGACGAAAGGAAAAAAAATCAGGAATGAAACACGTTATTTTACTGACTAGAAATTAAGAGTTTTTTTAGTCGCTGTATACATATCCTGTAGATACCAGGAGCGTATATCTGAATGGACTGATCTCTCTGCAGGCGTTCCCCAAGGTGGAATTCTCTCTCCACTCCTTTTTTCTATATTCATCAACCCAATAACATTGTCTCTTAAATGTTCTTATCATCTGTATGCGGATGACCTGCAGATATATATTCATTTTGATCCATATTTCTTTCACGCGGCTTTGAACAATTTAAATGCGGACCTTCAATCGATCTTGGAATGGACTGGGGAGCATGGCTTACTCATAAATCCTAAGAAGTCTCAAGCGATCCTCATTGACAGCCCTCAGCTTCTCGGTAAATTCAACACTGACTTACTTTCTCCAATATTACTTGATGGCTCTATCATACCATTACATGAAACTGTTAAAAACCTAGGAGTGCTAATAGATACCACTCTCTCATGGCGAGATCAAATAAATGAGGTAAGCCGAAGGATCTTCTTCAGCCTTCATTCCCTTAAAGTGTTGCAAAGATTCTTTCCAACCAAAACCAAAATTTTACTCGTACACTCTCTGCTCTTTCCGATTTTGGACTATGCGGACGTATGTTACTTGGATGTTACAGAGGAACAGCTAGAAAAATTACAACGTCTTCAAAATGTGTGTCTAAGATTCATTTTCAACCTACGTAAGTACGATCATATAACTTCATACCAGACGGCATTGAACTGGTTGAATGTTAGAAATAGACGCCAAATTCCCATACTGTCTCTATTGTATAATATCCTTAACTGTCCCGCCGCCCCCTCTTATCTCGCCAAGAATTTTCAGCGTCTTTCCAATCATGGATTAGCGCTACGCTCAAACAGGGATTGTTTATTGGCCTTTCCAGTTCACCGCTTCTCTTTATTTACGTCGTCCTTTACTGTCTATGCAGTGAGACTCTGGAATCAGTTACAAACCAATATAAGACTTGCTCCGTCCTCGGCATGCTTTAAGAAGCGACTGAAAAACCTCTTAATTTCTAGTCAGTAAAACAACGTTTTTCATTCCTGATTTTTTTTTACTTTCCTCTCCACCATCCCTTCTTTTCCTTTTGATTGATGATATCTCACTTTATATCAAGAATAATGTTCGGGTGATTGTCCGTCTTTGTGGGGTTCGTGGGCATGTGCTCACGTATATGTTTGTGGATTTCGTGGGGATGGATAGTCATTTGAATGATTTATGCGACCACGTAACTTGCTTCATTTACTTTTGTCTGGTTGGTTGGAAGAGATTTTCGCCTGGCAATAAACCCACCAGATTGTATTTGCAATTAAAGTGTTAAGTAAATAAATAAATAAATACATATCTGCACATCAGCGTACACAAATACACACAAACACTCACATCAGTATAATGAGGTGACTAAAGATGCACAATAACAATGGCTGACTTCATAAATATTTTGTTTAATGATCAATTTAAATGTTTCTGATCTGCTATGGATGCATGAATAATATTTTTATAGCCAGATAAACATGGCCTCTCCGTTAACGTGTGGTGCTCAATATCGAAATGCTGAGATAATTTCAAAATTTCGTCATTCTTCGTCTTTTTCTTGGTGTAGATGTTGGTTCTGATATTGAAAATCATTCTTTGAAGGCGAATGACCAGCTGTCTCTTCAACTCTTAGGCGGACTTCCTGGCATGCGATTTCCTAAGGGGATCTCATGTGCCACTATTTATAGGAACCTGTATCCACTCATCCTATCCACATGGTCACATCAGTACCACCTTATCTTCATGCTCCATCTGACGATATCCACAGGTCTGTGTTGCAGGTCCATCATCATGTGTGTATACAGTAACGGGAGTTCTCCTTCTGTATAACTGATGTCAGTCGACTCAACTCAATGTGATATATTCGTATGTACCAACTCTTCCTGTGTTGATGTCCTAAACATCATATCTAGGATAATTATTTTATTTGCTTATAAATATAGGATATTTAAAAGTGGTATATTAACAATTAATTCTTTTAAATGTAGACATTAACCTTTCCCTTCCTGTGCTAAAAAAATGCGCGCGTTCCGGTGCTGTGTATTCAATACACATGTAAAAATGAGCGATTTAAAATCGGAAAAATAAAAATATTCATAGTCAATCGCTTAAATTAATAAAATTTGAAGTCAAAAGTGATAATAATTGAAATTTAATTGCTGAAAACATGAAAAAAAAAACATCGACCGACGTTCACAAAACGGGCAAAGCGACCACCTCAAACGGAAGCCCGCGAGCTACTGAAGCAAGATAAGCGAGCGAACTGAGATTGTATTTTTTGTGTTCCTATATACCGAAGTAGAGTGAGACGTGAATAGCGTCGCTTCCTCACCCATAGCGTTTTTTTAAATTAATATACCTACGTCACACACTGCACACGTTTGATTGTATTGGTGAATTTATTCCCGATTTTCACAAAATATCTCTGATGTGGCCGATAAGTGCTGATTATTATTAATATTTTTTTTTTCATTCAATGCGTAAATGTATTACGGAGAAATACCTTAAATCTGAACCCAGTATTTATTATATTTATCAATATATTAAAGTGTTTAGAGGCAATGTGTACTTGTTACACATCACCGGACAGGAAGGGTTAAGAAATAATTCTAACTAGTATTTTACTATCAACTTTGATGTATGGTGGTTTAACGTGGACGTGGAATAAGACTGAAAAAAACTGAATAAATGTTGAATAAATGCTGTAGAAATTGCGTGCACTTAGAAGAACACACGAAGTGATAATGTTCTATAGTAAGATAAAGAGCGATCTGACGCGTTTTGGACATGTGGAACGAATACATTAAGAAAGACTAACAAAACAAACATACAGTGCAAATGTGACTGGAGGGCGTGGTATACCAAGGAAACTGGGGTTGAATGAAGTATATGATATTTTGAAAGAAAGAAATGTATAATAAAAGTCAAATAAATCGTAGGAGATGTATGAGAAGATGTAGTATGGATTTCAAAAAAGCAAAATATGTGTGCTGCGATTGGAAAGTCTGGCGTTTTCTCCTCTCTGCCTACCCCGACAGGGGAATAGTGTGATAGTATGAATGTATGTTAAAATCAATCTTTCTTACAACAAGAATACTTGAATCTATCACATATTTTTTTAAGACTATTGAAATTTTCATTAAAAAAAATATTGCTATACTTCGGAAAGTCTAGGATGAACCGTGCGACGTTTGTCACAAAGGGATGGGGTAAAATTTATTTTTTTTACAAATCGAATATTTTTTTTACAAATCGAACAATTGTTTTTCTCTAAACTGACGTTTTAATTCCTAATTTTCATTATACTGACTTTCTAATGTATTGTATGATTTGTATGTATCTTTAAATAGACCAAGATCCACTATGAATTAATAGTAATTACGAACATTTAATTAAAATCGATTTTCGAAATCGATTTTTGAAAATCCAATTATTGAATACCCCATCCCTAACCAATTCTGACTAACGTAGTGACTTTTGACAAACGTCACCAAATATTATTTGATTTTAACAAACTGCCACATTTTTTATTATTTGTGACAAGATGTATTAATTTGTCATTATTGTTAGTTTTATGTAATGTCTTTACCTAAATAACTTGCTATTTATTAGAATCGAGGCTTATATTAAAGTTGATAAAATAATTAAAATTACTGAACATCTTTACAAGGTTGTATTGGGGCAAATTTGTGAGCTATCATGCGGTTCATCCTAGATTTTCCGAACTACTCGTATATAAGCAATATTGCCTGCCTCTGCCAATGCTGTAAGATAATAATTTTGATATATTTTTTGCCAGAGACGTCATAAATAAAAATCAACAATATGAGCAACGACGGAAGAAATGAAGCAAATGTCGTTTACATTAAAGTTTTTTGATAGATTATATTTTAATATTTATGAAGTACTCGTATTTTGAGAGATGCCGAGTGAGATATTTGAAAATGAATTTATCCAAAGAAGAAGCGTGTGATTAAAGGAAGAGATGTGGTAAAAAGTGTTTTATAAACGTTCTAATATTTTAAAAATCATTCAAATTTTCATTATTGGACATTTGAACAAGGAAAGTGTCCGCATTTAGCTTTTATAACTTCTTAACACACGTTTGGCATAGATTTAACAAGTTTTTTTTGCAGTTTTCCAATATTTGCTCATTGCAATTTTCCAATACGCATAAATTACTGCTTCAGCCGTTTTCTGTTTCGTTGTACAGTATTTTTTCTGGATCCTGGTTTAAAAAAAGGTATTTTTTCCGTATTCTATAATATAAACCTTTTGCTACTGTAGAATCATGGATTTCAACTCAAAATTTAAAAAATCTTATTGTAAATCATAACTAGCCTTTCTGAAATTTTTCTTACTATTTTGAATCAAATTAGCTTCATATCTATCAACAGTCTTCCCTTTTCTCTCACATTTTCTAATGCTCTATACTTTTACAGACCCTGTTTCCTTTTTTTTTTGATAACATGTTTACTGCATCAAGAATAACAAACACCACACTCTTTAGCCATGCCCCCTTGAGTCATTGAAGTGTGCTCACTAAGTGTAACAACAATCTTCTCACGTTTTCTTGGCGTGATATTATACAAAATTGATTTTCAGTTGTCAACGATTGTGAAAAAGTTAGTATACACGTTATAATTGATTTTTGTCGATAACTAAATAAAATTTACTGAATACGTGCCCAATTTGACAAAAAATAATAAATGGCGGTCACCGTTGCCATAGAAATGTTGCCTACAATGAAAAATAAAAATAATTGCTATGTTCACATTAATTCGCACACTCTTAATAGTACCCTAGCTATTATTGAATTACATATACCGACAGTTATATATTTAATAAATTATATTTTTATAAATATACGTGCATCTGTGTGCATTCTGCATGCACTCACCCGCTGCGCTCCGCACTGGATAACTGGAGCTATGCAGCACAGCTCGATTCCGTGATGGGTCGTTGCTCACATCTCACTTACATGTTAACTGTTTCATTTCTTTCACTTATGTTGTATTCAAGTTGTATATTATTGATATTCAGAATAATACAAAAACTGTAACACAACAATGATTTCTACATACTCGGTTTAGTAACAGAATAATAATTGTTTAGTGTTTGATGGAAGGCATAAGAAAAAATGGTGAGGAAGCGTAAGATATATCAGGACTTACTTGCATAAGACGCTTAAAAATATTTATCCTCATCCTCAGCAAACATCAGCATATATAGCAATATGGCGTGGAGCTGTTGCGAGTCAATAGAGAAAGAATATGTATACAAGCTGAAAGTATTGAAGCTTTTTGCCCTATATGCAACAATATGTGCTTATCACAATTTGACTTCCATAGTCGTCTCCGGTGGTACCAACTTCAAATATCCTTATTCTCCACTTTTATGTGCCTTCTAAGTATACTCGTCTTGGGTGATGGGCATTCATTTATCCATACTGTAACAGAAACCACTTTAAGGTTCACTTCTGCTATCAGGTAGCGTCTGTTGAAAAAAACACATGCGTGAGACTCTCGCGCGGTAGAAGTGAAACTTCTTAGCTCCTAGGAAAAGTGGATTTTATGCATTGCTTTTTTTCCATTTGTTAACGAATTTTTTTAGGAGTAGGAAATGATTATATATAATTTAATTCAAGAAAATCTCTCAATTAAATAAAAAATATTAATGTAGAGTTTAATTCAAGAAAATCTCTCTTAATTAAATGAAAAAAATATATTTTTTATTAGGTATTTATCAATTTCCATAGATTCATGCTACAAGAAATAAATTATGGATTTATGATAGCTGAAGTATGATACGAATAATTTAGAGTGTACATTTTTAAATGACGCGAGAATACTGCGTGCCTGATCTGTTTCACTTTTCGTGACGTTCAGGCCAATTTGCTCTACCGCGCCTGTAGAAGTTTCACTTAAAAAAAAATAGTCAACTGAAAAATTCGATGTACTGTCTCATGTTGCATCACGTTCCGGCTTCAGGAGAGGGCGACCTGCGCCAAGTCAAGTCTTGCTTTCACGTAGCGTGTGCGAGGGGACCGAGGAGTCGCGGGGGCCGGTCACTCAGTCAGGCAGTTCTAGCGTGACGGACACGCGGCCGCGGCGTGCCTCCGCGCGTCACGGCGTCACGCGTGACGCCAAAGGCCGGGGATTATCTTGTAGGCAGGGCTACACGGGCCAAATTCAGGGCTATCGCAATACGAGTACATTTATGATATTTATTAATTCAATTTACGACACAACAGTGTATTTTACAAAAAAAAATGCACGTATGACAAGTTAATACAAATACTTAAATTTATTGATTTTTATACAAAACTTTATTTTAAACTAACATGTAGAGATAAAAAAATATAAAAAAGTGTAAATTAAAAAAACAGAAAGATTTAACACAGGTCTTAAGTGAAAATCTGTTTGACATCCTTTTAAAAATAATCTGGTTGTCCATGGGAATTGAACCCGCAGTCCCCGGGCTAGGAGACAAGCGTCTTACCAACTAGGAGGTACATTTATAACAACAATCTGGAGGGCTTATTGCCAGATCGAAATCTCTTCCAGCCAATCAGATAAAACTAAAGAAGAAAATATACAAATAATTATTCCCCTGTACAAAAATTACGAACAATTTACATAGTTAAAATTAAAGCGAGATATCGTCAAAGTAAGAAAGAAGGAAGGGATAGTGGAGAGGAAAGGAAAATTAGGATACATTATGCATCTGATGAAAATAAATAAATACTATGTTGCTATTAATTAACATTTATTTTTTTACTATACCTCTGTTGAAAATAAATAAATACTATGTTGCTATCAATTAACATAGTATTTATTTATTATGCCTCTGTTGAAAATAAATAAATACTAGGTTGCTATCAATTAACATAGTATTTATTTATTATACCTCTGATGAAAATAAATAAATACTATTGTACGAGGCATATCCAGAAAGCAAGTGTACTGAATTTTTGTAGGTTACAATTTTTTTTATTTAAACAAAAAAATTACGTGGTTACCGTAGTACATATGTAAGCTATTTTTCGACATAGTCGCCATTCCTCTCAATGCAGGTGGTGAAGCGGGGTATCAACTTTTTGATGCCTTCCTCGAAGTAGTTTCCCGCCAACCCCTCCGTCCACTTCTCCACCTCCTCGTCCTCCTTTACCTCCTCGTCGGCTGAAAACCTTTTTCCACCCATGTGCAGCTTCAGGGAGGTAAAGAGATAGTAATCTGAAGGTGCTAGGTCAGGGGAATGCGCGGGATGGTTCAGGACATCCCATTTAAACGAGGCGAGCAGTTCCTTCGTGGCGTTGGCCGTGTGTGGTCTGGCATTGTCGTGCAGCAGGCAGACTCCCTTTGTCAGCATGCCTCTCCTCTTGTTCTGAATCCCTCCGCAATTTTTTTAGGGTCTCACAGTATCTTGCAGAGTTGATGGTCTCCCCTTGAGGCATATATTCAATTAAAATTATGCCTTGACAGTCTCAAAACACGGATGCCATGATTTTCTTGGCTGAATTTGTGGTTTTGAACTTTTTGGCGGAGGGTGAAGAGATGTGACGTGACCGTTTTTAAACTCGCGACACCACTTGTACACACTTGTACGATTCATAGCTTTATCACCACATGCAGTTTTCCCCTCATTATAAATCTCAACCGGAGGTTTTCCCTTCCAAACGAGAAACGGATGACGCCGCGTATTTCGCACTTGGCAGGAGATCGGATTGACATTTTTCACGAAACATGTTGTCGCGTCCACACTTCTCAACGTACTGACCTCGAACTGGTCTCATTGCGGAGGGGAAGGGTCAGGCTACACGGAAGTGTAGCCAACACGTCGATAGTAAAACCCATCCGGTTGTGAGAGCCTCAGTACACTTACTTTCTGGATACGCATAGTATGCTGCTATCATTTAACATATATTTATTTATTATTTGTGAAAAGTCTACAACGACTTTATTTATATTATTATAATGTTTGTGGAGTGTCAATACTTAAAAGAAGACGGAATGAAGGCTTCAGAAATGAATGCATGGAAAAAATGATGTTTTAAGTTGGGTGTAGTAAGGAGCTTTAAGATGGTTTATACGTAGAGAGAATTAATGATGAAAGATGACTAAACGAGTATACAAGTTAGAAGTTCAAGGTGTGCGTGGAAGAGGTTGGACCCAATGGATCAAATTTGGAAAGCAGGTAAAGTGAGATGTATGAATAATACATAGTAACGAATATGGAATTGGCGAAAGTTGTGGGATAGAAAATATCTATTCTGCCTGCCTCACAAGGGATACGGCGTGATTATATTTATGTATGTTTGAATAGTGAATATGTGCCACCCCTGATTCTCACGTCACTAGTTGCGGTGTACTAGTCAAGTGTGTCTGTCGGGTAAACAAAACATTACACTCGGCACTGGCTCGAGTATAGGCTGTGTACGGAGCGTTCAGCATTGAGCTGGTTCAGTCTGAACCGGTGCTGATGATTCATTGCACTCTTATTGGAAGCTATCGTAATGTCGCTAATTAATACAAATCTAATAAAAACCGTCGCAACGTATGACAGACGTGCGATTGTAACAAGGTGTGATTGCTGACAAATTCTCGCTTTATCGATATTCATAATGTGGCAACACGAAACGAATGAAATATTCAGCTCATACATTGTTTGATGTATGGTATATTTTAGAAATAACCCTGTAAAGGGATTAATGTTAACTTAATACTGATTGATGTAAATAAATGCTTAGTCATCCTCGTTGCCAGGCCTCGCAGTCGAGGATCCTCTCGCCACTCCAACGTCAGTCTTGAACCGTTCTCCCACGTCGATCGTGTGTTTTTCTGTGAGAGAACATTCGATCCTGGATGCACACTCCCTCCCGCAAATGCCACAGACATATGGACCCTGCTGAGCCGCCTGGCCATGTTGACGTATGTTCGCAGCGCGCAGACTGTTTCTCGCACGTCTAGCCGCTGACACGCCATCAGCCCGAGAACATACGACTCTCCACCCCTCACGGTCCCGAGCCACCTGTTCCTAGTCCTCAGACGCCCCGCACAAAGTAAGCGACTCTCGCAGACTGTCCTTATAGCGCTTCCTCTGCCCACCAAATCTTCGCTTACCCACCACTTCCCCGTACAAGACGCGTTTTGGGAGTCTGTGATCGCCCATGCGTATCACATGCCCGGTCCACCGCAATTTTGCCTTTACAACCATATCCTCGATAGGTTTACAGTTGGAGCGTTGCATGACCGAAACATTTGTGACATGATCACTCCAGTGGATCCAAAAAATTCGGCGAAGGAAACGCTGGTGGAATATTTCAAATGCTTAGTATTGCGCTATTATAATCCGAAAGTAAAGCTTGTATTATAGCGAACGGTTACTTGAATGAGTGGTTTGATATTTCAAAAGGGGTAAAACAAGGATGCGTTATGTTACCTAGGTTATTTAACATTTTCATCAATTCATTTGTAAAGGAATAACAAACATCATTGAGTGGTATACAATTGTCGAAATCGAAATGTTTGCGGTTTACAGTATGCAGATGACATGATAGTGTTAGCGAAGAATTAACATGAATTACAGAGTTTTGTGAATTGTATGAGAGATGCGAAAAGATAGGAAAGTGTGGAAGGAAAACTAAATGTGATTATTGAGAAATTGGAGCGAAATGAGGAATTTTGCTTTTCGTGTAGTATTTTCTCAGATGCTGGACGAGTTACGAGATATATCAAAATATTGTGAACATTAACGAATTAATGAAAAAAAACTTCAAAACACTATGTTGTACTCGTGTTATGTATTCCATGAAAGATAAATTATGTTTAGATATTTCAAATAAACCAAATAAAAAGTTTATCTATTAGTTGGTGTCTTTTTCTTCTTCATATAAACGCCCAATTGGGAACTGAATGCCAATTAGGTCGAAGTTATTTATTAAGGAATTGTTTTAGATCATTAATTGGCATCTGGCATTCGGTAAACATGTTTTTGTTTTGATTTTTCATTATATTTCTTAGTATTAAATATTTATAAAATTTGGACTCCTTTGAGGCTTTTCTTTTTTCCGTTATTGCTGACAGTTAGTAGTAACCTGAGGTGGTATATGTGGGTTTACTTTTTATTTTGTTTTCTGCCATACGTTTTTATTTTTTTATTTATTCTTTAATCTAGATATGCGGGGGTGTGGGATGGAAGCCCCCCGATGCCCTTACGGTCGGGCTCGCCCTACATTGGTGGGGTGTATCTCGGCCGGGGGAATGTTTGTGGGATGAGCCCGAACCTTTTAATGTCTTCCCTCCTGAATGTATTATTTTGTCATCTATTTATTTTCAGTGTTTTTTTTATCTTCTTGTTCTACGTGTTCAAGGGTGTGGGCTGAAAAACATCTGGTGTCCCCATGGCTGGGCTCGCTCTATATTGGTGGGGTGTATCTTGGCCAGGAGGATGTTATTAGATGAGCCCAGACCTTTTGATAGCTTCTGTTTTTTAATGTATTATATTTTTAATGTGTTCTTGAAATGTGTCTAAATGTATTATGTACATACTATGTTGGTATCAATAAACCTGTATTTATTTATAATATCAAAAAGAGCTAAACACAGTTATTCATCCATTAAAATATGTAAAGGCCATTTTTATGTTTAACTAGAATAATTCGGGTACCTTCTTTATGTAAGTTTTTCCTGTTATTAATTCTACTTGACATACATGTATAGTTTTCATCATGATTTTGAAACTATCAGATTTTTAATATTATTTGAGACATTTTGAAATATTTTTTTTCCTTATTGTTAAAGGCCCGTTCTCACGATTCAAGTTTAGTTGACCGATTAATGTTGATCATCAATAGTTGAATGAAATATGTAATGAGAACCTTTGTTTCAACAGAGTTGATCAACTTTTTAGTTGATCAAAAAAGATTGACCCAGTCAAACTTTATCGGTCAAGTGATGAGTCATCCGCCATTTGCTTTCAAGCTGAAACCTGTCTTGAAACGTGTGAATTCAAGTTGATTGTCAAGTTCGCTTTCAACTCGATTAATATAAAAATAAAGATGCAAGAGAAAATGCTCTAACCGCGAGTTACGTGCCCACTCAATCGAAGGTTCGATTATTGTGGTCGAAGACAATATTGTCTTCCGGGCACGCTAAGTAATATACGAGTATGTGTATACGCACCACCAATTTAGATATGTTAAAAAGTGCCATATGAAAGAAAGCGGTATCAAGGGTTTTCCAAAAGCTTCATTTAAGGTCCGTTCTCACGGTTCAAGTTTAGTTGACCGATTAAAGTTGATCAACAAAAGTTGAATGAAATCTAACTTGAACCGTGAGATCGGGCATGTATTCAACTTTTGTTGATCAACTATAATCGGTCAATTAAACTTAAACCGGGGGAACACGCCTTCACTACATATTTCATTCAACTTTTGTTAATCAACTTTAATCGGTCAACTAAACTTGAACCGTGAGAACGCGCCTTAAGGTGCAGTATCCGAAAGAAACACTGCCAACTAATATAGCAACATTTTTTACATTCATAGCACTTTAAGTGTATTATTTTGATTATTTGAAGGAAGTTCTGGTAACAAATATGGTAACATTTTAAATATTTTGGTGCATTATCAGAACAAAGAGTTAGCAATTAATATGGTAACATTTTCAATATACACTCAAGTTTACAGGCAATACATGTTAAAAGCGATGGGAAAGTGATAAGATAACATTTTAGATATCCACTGCACTTTAGATGCATTATCCAAACGAAGTGCTGTTAACTATAGTTCAGAAAATGTAGGACGAGTCCTGTGACAGCTCACAAATTTGCCCCAATACAACCTTGTAACGATGTTCAGTAATTTTAATTATTTTATCAACTTTAATATAATGCTCAATTCTAAGAGAAGCGAGCGAACTGAAATTCTATTTCTTGCGTTCCCATAAACCGAAGTAGAGTGAGAGTGAGACGTAAATAGCGTCACTTCTCACCCATAGCGGTTTTCGGAATGAACATACCTACGTCACACACTATAGTTCGGAAATTCTAGGATGAGTCCTGTGACAGCTCACAAATTTGCCCCAATACAACCTTGTAACGATGTTCAGTAATTTTAATCATTTTATCAACTTAAATATAAGCCTCAATTCTAATAAATAGCAAGTTATTTAGGTAAATACATTACATAAGGTTGTATTGGGGCAAATTTGTGAGCTGTCACAGGACTCATCCTACATTTTCCGAACTATAATATGGACATTTTTAGTATTCATTCTGCTTTACGAGAAGACACAGGTCTTCCTGATATCTGATGATTCGCCGTCTCTATTGTTGAGAAGTTTAACAGCTGACTTTCGAGCCACCCAATTCTCTGATCAACTCACTCTAAGGCTGATATGAACATACACCTAGTTCACATCAGGCCGAAACAAATATTACGAAATATATAATACATATGTTTATTTATTTATTTAACACCTTTATTGCAAATACAATCTGGCGGGCTTATTGCCAGATGGCAATCTCTTCCAGCCAACTAGACAAAAGTAAAAGAAGCAAGTTAGGTGGTCGCATAAATCATTCAAATGACTATCCATCCCCACGAAATCGATAAACGCATACGTGAGCATATATATATATATATATATATATATATATATATATATATATATATATATATATATATATATATATATATATATATATATATATATATATATATATATATATATATATATATATATATATATATATATATATATATATATATATACCCACGAACCCCACAAAGACGGACAATCACCCAAACATTCTTTTTGATATAAAGTGAGATATCACCAATCAAAAGGAAAGGAAGGGATGGTGGAGAGGAAAGGAAAATAAAAATCAGGAATGAAACACGTTATTTTACTGACTAGAAATTAAGAGTTTTTTCAGTCGCTTCTTAAAGTATGCCAAGGACGGAGCGAGTCTTATATTGGTTTGTAACTGATTCCAGAGTCTCACTGCATGGACAGTAAAGGACGACGTAAAAAATGAGGAGTGGTGAACTGGAAAGGCCAATAGACAATCTCTGTTTGAGCGTAACGCCAATCCGTGATTGGTAAGATGCTGGAATTTTTCGGCGAGATAAGAGGGGGTGGTGGGATAGTTAAGGATATTATACAATAGAGAGACAGTAAGTGAATTTGGCGTCTATTTCTAACATTCAACCAGTTCAATGCCTTCAGGTATGAAGTTATATGTTATGATCGTACTTTCGTCGGTTGAAAATAAATCTTAGACACATATAATGTAAACCAAAAAACTACCCCTTTGAAACCATGGTTTAATATAATAAGTATGAACAAGGTGGAAACGTCTGTGATGTGTCGTTTGCGAACTGGCCACTGCGTGGTGGCTTTACAGAACGGGTATAGTAAAAAATTCCGGTTGCGAGTGTGGTTTAGATAATGAAACTATAAACCACGTATGCATCGGTTGTCTTGTACGAGACAAATTTGATTTATTAAAACCCATACACGTACATTTCCCGCGTTCAATGAATGTTGCGTTTCTTCTTTCTTCGTGGAACTTTTCCACTTATAGATCGATTGTTAAATTTTTAAGCATAATCAAAACTTTGAATTGTTTCAAATTTTAAATAAGTTTTATTTTTTTTAAATAAGTTTAATTTTTTTTAAATTATATTGACTCATATAATTACTTTAATTTGGTGACACAAATCATACTACAATACTTGAGGTAGATCGCCTATTATAAAATCTCCTTCGAACTAGTGAAATGAAGGTACTCAGGAGTATCGCTGGCGAAACCCTTCGTGATCGATTACAAAACATATAAATTCGAAGAACGTGAGAAGTTTAAGATATTGTCAGATGGAGACGACAGAGAAGAAGTTTCTGGAACGAACACGTATCCAGAATGGCGGAACCAAGAGCCGCAAGAATGGCCAGGGACAGTATCGCCCAAGCGAGCAGACCTCCAGGACGACCTCCCAAAAGATGGAAAGACAGCTGGCAGTCGACGTCACAAGAGGGAAACGATGATGCAGGAACATAACAGGTCAACAAGCCTTAAAGAAGAGGAAGAAGACGAAACCTATTAAAAAAAATAGAATGAATAAGTTAACCATTACTAATTCTGTTATTCCAGTTTAATTTAAATAATTAGCGGTTTGATAACTTGTGGTGACGTATCAAGCCATTTTATTGCGTCTTTGAATTCCTTTTAAACATGTTCAAAATAGAAAAACATTTCAATCAATATTATTAACTGCAGCAGAAAACGATATCAAATGATTTATTGTAATGGTTTTTCAATTCTTACGTAGGAAGTAAACATCTGCTTGTAAATGTCCGTAACGCTGCCGATTTATTGAGCACTGTGCGATGCGTATGAAGATGCATGCGCATGAAAATGCATGCGTCATTTCGGAAAAATTTGTGCATGCGTGCATTTCCATATAAACTACATTCATTAATTTGTTTTAAAAAGTACTTTGCACATTACAGGTTTCCCAAATTTGTACAATGAATTTGTTTTATTTATTATTTATTATATTACACATGACAATAAATATACATAATTTGCGAAAAAACAAAAGGTAATTTAAATTGGACAAACAATTTTAATGGATCTGGGTTTGTTGCCTTTCATTTGTCGTATCCCCAGAAAACTAGGCTTTTGCCTGTATCTCACTGAGGATATTTAGCATGAAAAAATTAATTGATACTTCTTTCCGATTTTTGATCACACAAAAACAAAACCCCGCTGCACGTTCTCATCAACCTGACAAACAGTGACACTCAATTACAACTGGAAACATCATGCGAAATTAAACTCCTCACACATCATCACTCCAGAAAGACCAAAAATATTCATCCCACAATATACCGCACACAATCATAAGAATAAAAATAAAAACAAAAATACACAGAAACACAAATACAAAAACAACAAAAATTAAAACAACAAGAAGAAACCTACGAATAATTGTACAAGTTCAAAAACATGTACACAAAAATAAAAAAAAAAAGACTTATTTGATAAAAACAACAGTAAAAGTGTAAATAGTACACTTAAACATTATTACAAAATATGACAAGTTCAATAATATAAAAAATGAAATTATTTCAAGTATTACACTAAATTTAAGGCCTAGGCCACACCGAAGCGCTTCGTTTAGTGCTAAGTTAGGTGCTACGTGACTAATAGACTAGGAGACTTCAGGCTTGGCCACACCAAAGTGTTTGGCACAAATTCATTTGACATTTTTTTTTTTTTTTTTTTTTTTTTTTTTTTTTTTTTTTTTTTTTTATCCACTTTGCACGGATTTCTCCTGTTACACAAAGAGGGTTTGCTTCTAGCGTTAGCTTATTCGTTAGGAATAATATCAGCCAGGATTCTTCTCATACTGCTAGACGGTACCGAGAATATATCAACCGTGTCATTCAGTTGGTTCAATATCTCTATACCACGGGTGACTGAGTGTTTAGCCATGATATTCGTCCTGTAAGTTGGTATGTAGAACAGAGGGTGATTCCTTGCACGGATATATTTATTGGGTACATATAAACTTAGTGCTTCTAGAATCGCGGGACAGTTAAAGGAACCTTGGAAAACCTTTATTAGGAATATCGCAATGGATTCTTGCCTTCTTGTTTCAAGGCTTCTATAGTTACACACCGTGAGAAGTTCGGCATGGTGAGCATATTTTGGGTAATCGCCCTTTGTTCTGTACCATAGATATCTGAGGAATTTTTTTTGTATTTGTTCTATATTGTTTTTGTATTTGAGCTGGTGAGGAGCCCAAACCGTAGATGCATATTCTAATTTGGTTCTAATTAGATAATTATATAAGTTTCGGAGGATATCGGTGCTGTTAAATTCTCTTGATATTCTCATTACAAAACCGAGTAGTTTGTAACAGTCCGATATCAAACGTGAGACATGGTTAACGAACGTGAGTCCGACATCGAAGGTTACGCCCAAATCCTTGAATTCCGAAACTCTGTTTAGTGCCACTCCCTGTATAGTATACTGATGGTGGATTGGTGAAAACGATCGACTATAAGATACACAGACACATTTATTAATGTTGAACAGAAGATGATTTTGCTCACTCCAGGAGACTAGGGAGTCTAGGTCCTTTTGTAACTGTGCACAGTCCTGAGGTGAATTGATCTTTTTGAATATTTTCAAGTCGTCAGCGAACAATAAACATGTCGAGTGACTTATGGAATTTTGAATGTCGTCTATTAATATGAGGAATAGTAGGGGACCTAAATTGGATCCTTGTGGTATACCAGATCTTGCGATAAATTCCACAGAAGACTTGTTACGGATTGTTACGTATTGAGATCTTTCTTTTAGGTATGATGCAAATAATCCAATTAGATTATCGCTGAAGCCAAGTTTGTGCATTTTCTTAAGTAATATATCGTGATCAACTTTGTCGAAAGCTTTCTGAAAGTCTGTATATATTACGTCCGTTTGTGAAAGTTCATCTAAGTTTGACGCAATCTGTTGTGTGAGAGAGAGAAGATTAGTAACAGTCGATCGTTTTGGCAAAAAGCCATGCTGGTTTCCAATAAGTCTTGT
Organism: Odontocerum albicorne; assembly: GCA_949825065.1. Lineage (NCBI taxonomy): Eukaryota > Metazoa > Arthropoda > Insecta > Trichoptera > Odontoceridae > Odontocerum > Odontocerum albicorne. The sequence goes on from OX463841.1 coordinate 2,018,920, forward strand.
TGACACTTGGTGGGTCAATTGGTTGCACAGTACAGTTTCGAAAATTTTTGGAAGCAAAGAGAGAACAGCTACAGGTCTGTAATTATGAGAGTCTAACGGGTCTCCCGATTTGAAGATAGGGCAGACCCTGGTTGTCTTCCAGCTTACGGGAAATGTATTGGTATTTATGCTCAAGTTAAATATGTAGCAGATGGGATCACACACGTATTTCGCACAGACTTTGAAAATGTCGGCTGATAACCCATCTGGTCCGATTGCTTTGTCGGTTTGCAAGGAGTTTATGCTTTTCAGCACGTCTTCCTTAGAAATGGAATGGAGCGATATGCTTCTGCTGTCTGACGAACTGTTTAAAATATTTTTTGTGTCATATTTGGCCGCTGAATCTACGTAAACTGATTGAAAATATTGTGCAAAGTTTTCTGCAATCTTTTGGGAGTCTTCGGTTATACTGTCTCCCAGTTTCATAAATTTGAAGCTAGTTTTATTCGTTTTTCTATTTTTTACATGATTCCAAAGATTCGAAGGGTTTCCTCGGATGTCGGTCTCTATCTTGGCTAAATACTCATGGCGCGATTGTTTTATTTGAGTTTTTAATTTGGCTCTCAGCCTCGAGTATTCTAAGTAATCAGCCTGGTTTCTGCTTTGAAGATAATTGTTGTGAAGTTTGTTTTTATTTTTGAGATCTCGGATTATATCGACATTGAACCAAACTGGATAGTTGGGCAAATTTGGTAGATTATGTTTCTGTGGAACGCAGATATCTAGCGTTCCGTAAATGACACTATGGAAGTACTCTACGGCTTCGTCAATATTATCTATGCTATACAGGGTGTTCCAGTCGAAGTGTAGTAAAATATTCTTTAAGAGTAAAAAATTTGCCTTTTGGTAGTTATATGTAGGGCGGGAGTTGCGTGGGGAGGGGGGAGGAGCCCTGGGTGGCGAAGGGCGATACTTGCGACCCCTCCCACGGCCCACGCATCTCACCTGGATCTCCACGGAGAGTGTCGGATGATGTCTATCTTCCTTTACAAAGCATTCCAACGATCTGTCCACCTTGCAGTTGGTATTGCTTAAGACTAGGTCCAGCATATTGCCGTATTCGTTATTTATGTGATTGTATTGGACAAGATCGTTGGACTGAAGAAAACAGTCATAATCCAACACTTAATCCAATCCAACATTTGGCAGCGGTTTAGTCAACAAACGTTGCCACTCTCAAAACTAACCAATTTTATTACAATTTGCCATCTTTATTTATTTTCTGTGCAACTTCATTCCAAAGTAATTTTATTAAAGGTACATTTTTGTATAATTTGCTCGATGGGTTCCACAAAGGCGCCCTTTTATACGCAGCAGTTATTTAAACTTCCGCCATCTAATAATTCCTTATAACATCAAAAATATTTAGTATGTATTAGATATCCAATAATTCCTCATAGCATCAAAAATATTTAGTATGTATTATACATCTAATAATTCCTTATAACATCAAAATATTTAGTATGTTTTATATATCCAATAATTCCTTATAGTGTCAAAAATATTTAGTATGTATTAGATATCCAATAATTCCTTATAGCATCAAAAATATTAAGCATGTATTAGATATCGAATTATTCCTCATAGCATCAAAATATAATATTTAGTATGTATTAGATATCCAATAATTCCTCATAGCATTAAAATATTTAGTATGTATTATATATCCAATAATTCCTTATAGCATCAAAAATATTAATCATGTATTAGATACCCAATAATTCCTCATAGCATCAAAATATTTAGTATGTATTATATATCCAATAATTCCTTAGAGCATCAAAAATATTAATCATGTATTAGATATCCAATAATTCTTTATAGCATCAAAAATATTAATCATGTATTAGATATCCAATAATTCCTTATATCATAAAAAATATTAATCATGTATTAGATATCCAATAATTCCTTATATCATAAAAAATATTAATCATGTATTAGATATCCAATAATTCCTTATAGCATCAAAAATATTAATCATGTATTAGATATCCAATAATTCCTTATATCATCAAAAATATTAATCACGTATTAGATATCCAATAATTCCTTATATCATCAAAAATATTCATCATGTATTAGATATCCAATAATTCCTTATAGCATCACAAATATTAAGCATGTATTAGATATCCAATAATTCCTTATATCATCAAAAATATTCATCATGTATTAGATATCCAATAATTCCTTATAGCATCACAAATATTAAGCATGTATTAGATATCCAATAATTTCTCATAGCATCAAAATATTTAGTATGTATTATATATCCAGTAATTCCTTATAGCGTCAAAAATATTTAGTATGTATTACATATCCAATAATTCCTTATATCATCAAAAATATTAATCACGTATAAGATACCCAATAATTCCTTATAGCATCAAAAATATTAAGCATGTATTAGATATCCAATAATTTCTCATAGCATCAAAATATTTAGTACCTATGTATTATATATCCAATAATTCCTTATAGCGTCAAAAATATTTAGTATGTATTAGATATCTAATAATTCCTAATAGCATAAAAAATATTAAGCATGTATTAGATATCCAATAATTCCTTATAGTATCAAAAATATTTAGTTCGTATTATATGTCCAATAATTCCTCATAGCATCAAAATATTTAGTATGTATTATATATCCAATAATTCCTTAAAGCATAAAAAAATTACGAAAAAAAAAAAGTTAAATAATCGGTAAATATTTAAGCTTTGTTTTTGCATAATGATTGTAATAAGAAAGGTTCACTGTATTGCGATGAGCAATCAATCAATAATTGAACATTGAGGTGTGGGAAAAGACGAAATCAAATAACTATAAGTCGTGAACAAAGAATGTGGTGTGTGTAACTATCTACTATGGTATGTTCATTATACAACAGTCTAAGCGAGTGGGTTTTGTTCATATATCATAAATGAGTAATAAATTTGTAATTTACTTCCAATTCCGGTTTTTATTGCATCAATATAGTTAATTGACGCAAGTGTAGCGTTTAGTCAAAATTTATTTCGAAGAAATGTTTATTTAATACTTCATTGTAAAAGGGATTAAGGCGGATTTGTGTTCATTGCCTTAACAAATCCATCGCCTTAACAAATCCTCTAATTTATTCTAAAACGGCTAATCATTGTCACCGTGAAAACCATACATTTTCAATCGATGAGGCCAAATTCTTAAATATCAGTAGTAACGGAAATAAACTGGACAGATTAGAGGCTCTAGAAAATTGTAAGTCAGTGCATCGGGGCAAACATCTGTCAACCACATATATCACAAAAATCTCTCCGCTGCTCGCCGAGAATGTCTCCTCCCTCCCTCCATTCCTAGTCTCCAGCCCGAATGTTTGCCGTTAGAAGCGTGTAAGTCGGTATCAGTTCGAACAGAATTCAGTATTGTTTGTGCTCCTCTGATGATGAAATGAAAGCCTTGAAACCGGTAGGGTTATACCGTTACAAAAAGTGGAATAAACAGTGTTTGATAAAACAAATGACAATGTCTTTTAACCTCCATAATGTTAATGCCTTAACTATAAATCTGTGGAGTTATGGCAGAAGTTGATATGTCCGTTTTTTGTCATTTTTTGTTTATTCTCCCAATTTATAGAAAATATTTCTCAGCATGTTGTGGCAAAACTTGGTGTGTCAGTCATTATCCAAACAAAAGATATATTGTTTGGAAAAACCTAAAAAATGTTTATTTATACTGATTTTAACAGCTTATCAAAGTTAATATTGCTTCTCCTGTAAACTAAGGTAAAACGGACATATAAACTTCTGCCATAACGCCACAGAAATAATATACAATGTACATTGTAAAAACATAAGTGATATATCATTGATCAAAGGACAAGGAAGGGATGGTGAGGAGGAAAGAAAAATCCGAAATGAAACAAGTTATATTATTGCCTTGAAATTAAGAATTTTTCAGTCGCTTTTTAAAGCATGCCAATGATGGAGCGAGTCTTTCATTAGTTTGTAACTGGTTCCATTGACTAACTGCGTGGACAGTTAAGGACGATGAAAAAAAATAATATTTCTTACGAATACTTTACTTTAAAAATAGCAAAAATAACAATTTATAAAAGTGTGTTGGTGCCCACTTTGATGGTATGCAAGTGAAACTTGGACTTGACAGAAGAAGAAAAAGAGTAGGATTAATGCTGTGGAGATACGATTAAAGAATTACTAAATGAGTATACAAGTCAAAAGTGCAAGGTGTGTGTGGAAGAGGCACACCAAAGAAAACGTGGCTGGATCATATGGACCAGATTTTGAAAGAATGTAAAGTGAGAAGTATGAATATTAGGATATTGTGCATGACGATATATACAAATGTGGAGGATCTCCTTAATCAACCAGAAATATCTTCTTCTTCTTCTTCAACTTTCTGTAGACTCAAGAGTCCGTTATTACAGGATTATCCTCTTGTGATGCTGAGAGCCAGTTATCTCTCCATCGTTTCGGGGGTCTCCCTGGTGGACGCCGTCCATCCGGCACCCCATGCAGAGTTATGTATGCAATTCTTGTGGAATTCAGTCTCTGTACATGTTGGTACCAGTATCGTCGACGCTGCCGTCCCCATCTGACCACATCTTGGACCTCAAAGACCTCTCGGATTGTGGTGTTCCTTATACGATCACGCAGTCTTCCCAGCAATAGCACGCCGAGTTCTCATTTCTGTTGTTCAGAAAGATATTAATAGGAAAAAAAAAATTTTTTCCTGATTTTAAATAAAAATAGTGCAGACCAATAAAATTCATATGCATTACATACTCGTACATGAGATATAACGTACTCGTATATATACATGCAGTGCATCAACACTGAGACAATGTTAATACATACAGTTATACCATCGTGAAATTTCCCTAATGAGGTAGGTAGAGAGGACAGGATGCCAAACTTTCCTATCTCGACACACATCCTTCGCTTCTTCTACATCCATACAACTCCTACGATTTCTAAGACTTTTTACGTTTCGTTCTTTCAAAATATCATTCACTTGATTCAACCATACTTTCATTGGTCTTCCTCTCTCACACCTTCCTATCATGTTTCCATAATATACTTGTTTTGTTAGTGTTTCTTTATTGATTCGTTCCTCTCTCCCACACTTTATTTATATCGAAAATCTATGAACTTGATGACAAGCTGTAAAAAATCAATGAACTTGATGACAAGCAGTAAAAAATCAATGAACTTGATGACAAGCAATAAAAAAATCTATAAACTTGATGACAAGCAGTAAAAAATCTATGAACTTGATGACAAGCAGTAAAAAATCAATGAACTTGATGACAAGCAGTAAAAAAGGGAAACGAATGAAAAATAAATCAAGAAACATTTCATAGAATAGATATGACTGAAGTCATAGGTATCCTTAATACCCTTGAACACTAGGCGGAAAAAGTGCCTGTGTCGTTCGAGAAGAGTAGCACAGCGCGGGGTTTGAACCGACGACCTTTCACACAGAAGTCCAGTGCGTTACCGCGCGGCCATGCACCTCATTAAAATAAAGAGTTGGATATTTTTGTAGAATTGGTTATGTTAAGTTCACCTTCAGCGTTTAGTGAAGAAAGCTCGTCGGATCATCTCGTTAGGAACACATTTTTAGAATTGGTTATGTTAAGTTCACCTTCAGCGTTTAGTGAAGAAAGCTCGTCGGATCATCTCGTTAGGAACACATTTTTAAAGGCATTTTGTGAAAAATTCGAAATAACTTTCTAGGGTTTCATCAGGAATCGACCACGAACCCACTGGATTTTTGTCAACTAACAAGGCGATCTAGATAGTTTTGTCAACTAACAAGACGATCTAGATAGTTTTGTCAACTAACAAGGCGATCTAGATAGTTTTGTCGACATATATTATTGTTCTATTACAATATAATTTGAAAAATTCCAGCTAAAAAATATTCATATTTTTTTCTTCTTTAAAATACTTCTTAATTCACTTGTTTATTTAAAGGGATGAAAGAGTACGAGTACTATTATATATGAGTTGTCACAAATCAAAGTACATTGGTGATAATATTATTTGTAAAAAAATATAATGAAATACATGGTAACTAGTATTATCGATTAAAAAAATGTCTGCATATAATTCCTTCAATTAAGTATTTTTATCTTTTGATAATCGCTGACAGTTTGAGGTTAACCTCAATCATAATAATAAAACTAAAGATATATGTACGAGTATATACTATAAAACTATCAGGTGTTAACATAAGTTCTGTCCGTTTTTTTTCCAATTTAAAAATGAGCACCAAAAGTAAAACAAAATGGTTAATGTTATATGTCATTCGAAAGAAAACTTTCTGCTCTACAAGATATTGTGGTTCTTAAACAAGGTGATGAAAAATGTTCGAAGGGGATCTTCATGAATAATATGGTTTAAGCGGTCCACATCGAAGTCCACTGGTCGTCCGGAAAGCTCCATGTCTTTCAGGTCGAAATTACCGTCTTTGAAACGCAAAAACCATCGACAAGCTGTCCTTTCATTCATAGCATCTTCACCGTACACTTCGCATATATCGCGAGCAGCTTTGGCAGCTTTATTCCCTCGATTGAACGCGAACAGAAGGAGGTGTCGAAAATGCTCACTTTCGTCTACTTGATATTACATGTTGAAGGCTTGTAATCAAATAAAATAATATACGAGTATGTTACGTAAAAGCAAACACAATATCTTGTAGAGCAGAAAAGTTTCTTTCGAATGTCGTATAACATTTACCATTTGTTTTACTTTTAGTGCTAATTTTTAAATTGGAAAAAAACGGACACAACTTATGTTAACATCCGATATATAATTTATTGCGTCATTGTACAGATTTGTTTTAGGTTATCGATCATAACAGGATAATACTTGTTTGAAATAAGTAGACCACAAAATTATTTGTAAATAATATATGTTTGCGTAAGAAAATGGAAATAGGTCTCCCTATTTAGATAGTGTTGACCTTTCTAAATATTCCTCAAATTGTCTACCACGTAACAGCTGTTTCCTGAAAAGTCAAGGAAAGATTTTGACAGACAGTTGGAAAATGATACAAAACATTTTGGAGATATTGAGATTTAATAAAAAAAGAAACAAATTCTGTATATTTTTTAGTAAGTTGTATGTACATTCTTAAACTTTCTAAGACCTCGGACACAAAGGTAGGAGCTTCGCTTGGTGCTTAGAGCTACGCTACTAGGTTACTATAATAGTCACGTAGCGTGACGCGAAGCGTGCAGTATGACTATTGCGATAGTATGGGGTGCGTTATATATGTATGTCATATGTCACCAAGCTCGCAGCGTAGCACCTGTGTGGCCGAGGCCTTAACGTTAGTTGGTGAAAAGTTTCTTCAGCTGGTATATTGGTTATTTTATTTAGAATATTTTATTGAGATTAATGTTTTATTCCCATACTTCGTTGTCTGTCATAAATCATAAAACAATTTTCTTTCCATTGCATGAATTGAAAAATCTTAATCGGGAAATTTTAGTATTTTCTCTGGGTTGCTATTTTTTCTTGTAATGTTTTGAAATGTAAATATTTCTGAATGAAGTATTTACTTCTAAGAAGCGCTCGATAAAAATTAAGAAGGAACATATTAATTTTATGAAACGGATCTGTAAAAGACAGAAACACCGTTAGGGCATAACGTGTGTTGTGGTTGTTTCCAGAAACCACCCACTCGTACAGCAGTAGAGGAAAGAAGCCAGATGCTGGAATAATAATTATTTATGTAACATAAATGTGAGGAGAAATTTTAACAAACAACTCAATTAGTATTGACCCTTTTTGTATCAGAGATATGATGATGTACAGTTTTTCTTACACATTCTGGTTTTTCGAAATCACTCATAATGGCGATTAAGTCCCGGATTGTATATATTATTTTTTATCATTAACATCAACTGTTACCTACACTATGAGGTTCTTTTAGAACTCGTCATTCCGTCTGTCCTAGACACGTTGCTGCCATGTTAGATTTCTTAGGCCTCGGCCACACAGGAAGGAGCCTCGCTTGATGCTTAGAGCTATGTTGCGAGTTTGGCGACATATCCTAGCGAACCAACGTACCGCATACTATCCCAGTGGCCACACTGCACGCTTCGCGCCACGTTGCATGACGATTAGTCATCGAGTAAATCTCCTAGCGAACAGACGTGTTGGTTAATTTACAAGATGGCGGAAGTTTTAATGACAGCTGTGTATCAAAGGGAGCCTTTGTGGATCCCATCGAGCAAATTATAGAAAAATGTACCTGTAATAAAATCACTTTGGAATGAAGTTGCACAGAAAGTAAATAAAGATGGTAAGTTGTAATGAAATTGGTTAGTTTTCGAGAATCACATCGTGTGTTGACTCAACCGCTCCCAACTGTCAAATGAGTTTGTGCGTAGCACTTTGGTGTCGCCAGGCATGAAGTCACCTAGTATATGAGTCACGTAAAATCTAGCTTAGCACCTAACGAAGCATTTTGATGTGGCCTCGGCCTAACATCCGCACGTCGTCCTTTCTGGACGCTTCATGTCTCGTAGACACCATTGTAAAACTTCGTACGTCCATGACCCTTCACTCTTGCAATGTGCGTTTGCATTTGTTTTCTTTTTTTATATACCACCCTTTAATACTTTTTTGTATCTAATTCATGTATTTTGCTTTTGGTTAAGTTTCATCTTCATAATTCTTAGTGTTGTTTGAAGTTTCTGTATGGTGCTCGGCGTTAGAGACCATGTCTCATTCTGGGAATACATGTGCTTGCCTGATAGATGTTAACCCCGATGCACTGACTTAGAATTTTTTGGGACATCTAATCTGTCCAATTTATTTCCGTTACAAATGACGAGGTTCTCAGCAGGATCGAAGAAACCAGGCACCTGCCAAACACCAAATCGGAAAGGCGTGCAGAATGGATGGGTCATATGCTGCGACACGAAAATCTCCTGCACAATATACTGGAGGGAATGATTGAGAGATCGATTGGCAGAGGACCCCCTCGCCGGGAGTATCTGGAGAAAATATGCCACGATATGGACTGCACCTCCTATACAGAGCTCAAGAGGATTGCTGAAGATCGAGCGGAGTGGAGGAGGTGATGCAGATCTTTGCTGCTAACGAATCATCAGGATAGAAACTGAAAAAGAAGAAGGCTACTAATATAATATGTAAGAATTTGGCATCATCTATATGTAAGAATATGGCATCATCGCCGCTGCTCGCTGAAGTTGTCTCCTGCCTCCCTCCACCCATAATCCCCAACCCAAATGCATACCGTTAGAAAAGCGTATGTCGGTAACAGTTCGAACATAATTCAGTCTTGTTTGTGCTCCCTGATGATTAAGTGAAAATTTTGAAACCGGTAGGGTTATACCGTTACATAAAATTGAATAAACAGTGTTTGATAAAACAAATTACAATATCTTTAAACCTCCACAACGTTAATGCCTTAACTATAAATAATATATATGAATATCACTTTTAAATACGTGTTTAATTAGTTCAAATGAGCTTAACGCTTGTTTTTTCATATATATCGTTCGTTATGTCATCTAGAGGCGAAAAAAGATGTGCTAAGTAGGAATGTGTTGTTTTCGACCACTTCTAGTTGTATATCATCGACTTTGATTGGATTAGCCGTAGCAAATTTGCTATGCATATATTTTTACTATACTCAAGAAAATATAGCATGGTCCCTGTGACGTTTGAAATGTCATGTCTCAAAGGGATGGGTTAAAATAGTTTTTTTAAAAATCGAATCGTTTTGTTATAAATCGAAAAATTGTTTTTTTCTAGACTCTAAATTTCACGAGAAACAATCAGTTTTTATATGAAACACCTATGGTTTCACATTAAGTAAACAAGAATTGAAATTAGTTCATGTGAAATTTCTACATTAACTATGTTGATGTTTTTAATCATATCTTGTTTAACATATTTATTTTAAAGAAATTATTCTAATATATTTTTTCCGATTTTGAAGAAAAAAAAGAATCGTTTGATCTCTTTTGATCATTAATATCTTTCTGGTTGGTTGTGGGAGGTCACCACATAGCAATAATTCCACAAGGTTGGACTGTATACAAAGAATATATTTAACATGATTTGGTAATAGTATTAATATAATCGAGTTAGAGCGCCCTTGAGGAGAGTTTGCTCCCTAATCGGCGCTTTATAAAATTGTTCTTGGAATTTAATTGAATACAAAAATATCTACGTGTATTTTCGCACACAAAAGTTGGACCAGTTTGAAGAATTACTGCGCATTTTACGATGATGTTTCCAATATATCAGCATGGACAACAAAATGTATAAACAAACACAAAATGCTGCCGACCTTGCCGCTTACCTCACCTCACACCATGCCATACTTACTCGTACATCCGAATCTAATACAAGCCACCGCTGCGTCACATGTAAGCGGTCAGATTCATAAACGTACGATGAACAAATGCGCTATCTAAAGGCGCGTTCTCACGGTTCAAGATTAGTTGACCGATTAAAGTTGATCAACAAAAGTTGAATGAAATCTGTAGTGAAGGCGCGTTCTCACGGTTCAAGTTTAATTGACCGATTATAGTTGATCAACAAAATTTGAATACAGGCCCGTTCTACCGGTTCAAGTTTAGTTGACCGATTAAAGTTAATCAACAAAAGTTGAATGAAATATGTAGTGAAGGCGTGATCCCCCGGTTCAAGTTTAATTGCCCGATTATAGTTGATCAACAAAAGTTGAATTAAATCTGTAGTGAAGGCGCGTTCTCACAGTTCAAGTTTAATTGACCGATTATAGTTGACCGATTAAAGTTGATCAACAAAAGTTGAATGAAATCTGTAGTGAAGGCGCGTTCTCACGGTTCAAGTTTAATTGACCGATTAAAGTTGATCAACAAAAGTTGAATACAGGCCCGTTCTCACGGTTCAAGTTTAGTTGACCGATTAAAGTTGATCAACAAAAGTTGAATACGACTTGAATCAGTTTTTGTTCACACGTTTCAATAGAAACTGATTCAATAAACTGTTTCAATTTAATTCAGTTAAAAATGGCGTCGAAAGCATTTTCTCTTGCATCTTCATTTTTATATTTATCGAGTTCAAAGCCAACTTGACAATCAACTTGAATTCACATGTTCACACGTTTCAAGACAGGTTTCAACTTAAAAGCAAATGGCGAATGACTCATAACTTGAACGATAAAGTTTGACTGGGTCAATATTTTCTTGATCAACTAAAAAGTTGATCAACTCTATTGAAACAAAGGTTCTCACTAAAGATTTCATTCAACTTTTGTTGATCAACTTTAATCGGTCAACTAAACTTGACCCGTGAGAACGGACCTTAAACGAAGCTTTTGGAAAACCCTTGATACCGCTTTCTTTCATATAGCACTCTTCAACATATCTAAATTGGTGGTGCGTATACACATATATTACTTAGCGTGCCCGGAAGACAATATTGTCTTCGACCACAATAATCGAACCTTCGATCAAAGAACTACTGAGTGGGCACGTAACTCGCGGTTCGTAATTTCATGTGTTGGTAACACTACCGCATGTCGACGGTTGGTATGGGCACGTTGGACGCAGAGCACCCGATCACATTGTGAACCAGGCAATCTCCATGGATCTTCCTCGAGTAGCAACCAGAGGAAGACCAATGAATTCATGGGTGGTGCAAAAATATAACCTGATGCAGAGGCACGGCCTGGGGGACGTTGTCCGGGACAGAAGAGCATACAACCTGAGGACGAGGAGAGCTGACCCCAACAGTCTTCGCAGACAGTGAGTTGGGATGGAGCCAGAGAGAAGTATAAAAAAATTCGATACAAGAGAAAAATTTAAAACACCAATAAAATAGCACGAAGACCTTTGAACAAGGGATAATTCATGAAGTCTTTATTCGAAATACGTAACATAATACGAGTAGGTCTATTGGGTTTCCATGTTCCGCACACACTCAAAGAAAGGAACCTGAGAACTCATCACAAAATATAAAATAAAATACATAATTGCGCAAAACAAAATATGGTTCATTGAGATGTGAGCGGAAGATGGAAACACGTGTGCGGATAATTTTTAACAGGTGTGCAGCCGCACACATTAGAGGGAACGTTGGTTGTAAGTTAAGATTCAATTTATATAGGATTTAAGTTGACACTATTAATAATATTGCGAACTGACCGTTGGTTGGTATGATTGAAGTTGACGTGATATGTAATATTACGAATTGTCCGTTGGTTGATAGGATTGAAGTTGACGCGAGTTATAATATTAAGAAATGACTGTTGCTTGATAGAATTGAAGTTGACGCGATTTATAATATTACTAATTGATTGGTCAAGTACAAACCTTGTTTTACATCCTTCGCATCTTATCTTTCAATTCCGAGTTCGTTTCTTGACTTATTTCAAATTTATTTTATGACCCTTTATTTATTTATTCTATATAACATAACATATTTATGCAAATAACATACGTTTGGTGAATTAATTTCTTTAAAACATTTTTTCTCAATCAACCAGCTTTCGTTTCATCAATATTATCGGTATCCACGATCTTGTATTTAATTTGGTGCGTGAATACAATATTAGAGGAAAAGAAACAAAATTAAAATAAAATATAAACCTCAAGGAAAACAACCTGAGAACTGTATGAGAGATGAAGACGAGGAATATTTTGATGAAAATAATGCTTCTTTAGTTTATTCTTAATATATGGATGGAACACATCTGATTGATTCAGAAAGATCATTCCCAAATTGAGCTGAGTGTAGAGCAATATATGTTTTATGATCAACAGGTCTAGTCGCCAATAAATCTCATCCGATATACAAATAATCCCTCACATTAATAATATATCTTAGTGAGTTATTCGTATCAAGGTTCAAGTGGCTAATAAGACCTTAAGTAGTTAGCTACACAAATTATTATACTTGAGAAATTGTAGCATGGTTCCTGTGTCAGTTAAAAATTTGTCCCAATACAACCTTGTAACGACGTTCAGTAATTTTAATTATTTTATCAACTTTAAGATAAGCCTCGATTCTAATAAATAGCAAGTTATTTAGGTAAATACTCGTACATTACATAAAACTAACAATAATGACAAATTAATACATCTTGTTACAAATTAGCAAAAATGTGGCAGTTTGTTAAAATTAAATAATATTTGGTGACGTTTGTCAAAAGTCTACTTGCTAGGGATGGGGTATACGATAATTGGATTTTCGATTTTTTTATACCTAAAATTAAATGTTCGTAATTAATATTAATTCATAGTCGATCTTGGCCTATTTAAAGATAGATACAAATCATACAATACATTAGAATGTCAATATAATGAAAATTAGGAATTAAAACGTTAGTTTAGAGAAAAACTATTTTTCGATTTATAAAAAAACTATTCGATTTGTAAAAAAAAAAAAGATTTTACCCCATCCCTTTGAGACATGACATTTCAAATGTCACAGGAACCATCCTATATTTTCTCAAGTATAATTGTTTCTGTCTTGTCTCAAACTGTTACAATTTTTTGGTCATCCTCAGCTAGTGCTGCATTTGTATAGATGCCGCCCTTAGGCAATTCCCAATTTGCGTCTTGACCCCCTCCCCTGATAGGTAACTGAAAATAATTATCCCTACAGTTTCGAATGATGAAGTATTTTGCGCAACACACAAAACTACTCCAGTTAACACCTTGCTTTCTTCTCCGCGAATGCATCTACGATGTCACTGAAGTCCATATTCTCTGTTATCTCTGATTCTATTGATAATGCGGCCAAGATGTTTAGTCTGTTTTGTTTTAGCGAGGATTTTAAACATATTTTTTTGTTTCGCGGAACAGTTTTGTTAATGGTGGGCATAAATAAAATAATGCATTTATATGGATAGACAGTTACTAATTTTTTGTTAATTCATAGTATTCATAGTTCTGTCCTCAGCGAGATACAGGCAAAATCCTAGTTAACTGGGGACACGACAAATGAAAGGCAACAAACCCAGATCCATTAAAATTGTTTGTCCGAATTAAATTACCTGTTATTTTTTCGCTAATTATGTATATTTCTTGTCATGTGTAAAATAAATAAAAAATTTAAAACTGTTTGCTAAGCTGTTATTGAATAATTATAGTTATCATTCGATTTTAAATATGAACTGAAGCACCATACAACATTCGTGTAAATCATTCTTGCACATATTTTTATAACCTTTTATGAATCTTTGGGCACCCCAAGGCAAAAACTTAGGGACGTCTGTTAGCGAACGCGGCTCTGTCAACAGATTACTCTTCAAGTCTCTGCATATATTGTTTTATATTCTCGATTCAGGAGTACTTTTCGGAAAATTTGACATCGTATTCCAGGTACATAGAGACGTCTAAGGAATCGTATTAGATCCATAGATAAACATGGGAACATAAATTTAAAACGAATGCTTTAATTTTTATTTATATATGTGTAGATAAAAGAAAAATACTGGAAGGAGCCGAATAAATGCTACAGAAATGTGTACGCAGAGAATAGTAAATGAAGTCATAATGTATGGCAGAATAAGGAACGAATTTATTCCGGATGAATGCAAAATTAAAGCTAATACATTAAGGAAGGTGAAGAAGTGACTCTGAGATGGGTTGAGCATGTAGAACGAATGAATGAATACTAATAATAGTAACATAACAAATGTACAGTGCAAATGTGAATAAAAGTGAATGTGGGTAAAAGTCCTTTTGTCGATTTGGCCAAGGCTTTTAACTCAATTAATAGATATTTGATATGGAGGCTCCTTGGAAGCTTGGTGTCCCGTCGCTTATAACGGAGCTTCTGACCCAGCTGTTTAACTACAACAGGTGTTTTGTCTTATTTGGTAGATCGGAAACGAATGCATTTGATACCAATACTGGCGTCCGCCAGGGATGCATCCTGGTTCCAACTATGTTTAATGTATATATGACAGCCTTTAATGTTTGTCGCTGATAGATAGGAATTGAGATGAGATACAGGACTGATGGGGGACTGCATAATCTGCGTAAATTACGTACTCAAACAAGAGTTGCTCACACATATATAACAGAGCTGCAATATGGGGATTATTGCGCTCTTGTTGCGCATTCAGAGGAAGACCCTCGAGAGATCATCTTGTATGGGGAAGTTGTGAGCAAACGAAGGGTTGGTTGGCGGAGAAGGCGGTATAAGAACAGTCTGCGAGAGTCGCTGACTTTGTCCCAGACGCCTGTGAACTGAGAGCAGGTGTCTCAGGACCTTGGAGGATGTTCTCGGGCTGATAGCGTCTCAACGGCTAGACTTGTGAGAAACAGTCAGCATGCTGCGAACATGCGTCAGCATTGTCAGGATACTCAGCAGGATCTACATATCTGTGACATCTGTGGAGGGAAGTGCGCGTTCAGGTTTGGGGTGTTTTCTCACAGAAGATCACATGATCAACGTGGAAGAGAAGCTCTAGATTGAAGTTGGAGTGGCGAGAGAATCCTCGTCATCGAGACCCAGCAACGACGAAAAGTATGGTTGAATCAAGTGCATGATGTTTTGAAAGAAGGAAATGTAAAAATGCAAAGAAAACGTAGGAGTTGTATGAGAAGGTGTATGGATGTAGAGGAGACGAAAGATATGTTTCTAGATAGAAAAAATGACACTCTGTCATCTCTGCCTAATAACAAATACAATGGGGAAGATAGTTTTCGAGATAATTCACAAATTGCTTACTATTAAAATTGTCGAGGCGCATATTTAATATTAAAAATTAATTATTTATTGTTATCTAAATATTCTGATAAAAAGCATATTATTAAATAATTTGGTATCAAACACGTGTAGACAACAATTAATGACTCTTGTCAACTATATTAGACGCATAATGTCTATCCTAAAAATATTTTCTCAGTAAATACGACTAAAATATAGTGCGAATGGGAATAGAAGGCGTGGTCGAGGAAGACCAAGGAAGGTTTGGTTGGATCAAGTGAATAAATGTTGAAAGAAAGAGACGTAGAAAGTCAGATAAATCGTAGGAGTTGTATGAGAAGATTTGTGAATGTAGAAGAGGCGACGGATGTGTGTCGAAATAGAAAAATCTGGAGCCCGAAATAGAAAAATCTGGATTTTCTCTGCCAACCTCTACGAAATGGGAAATGGCATGACAGTTTGAAATTATGGTATTATTTTAAACTTGTTAATACTCGTATTACGAGTATATCTTTATAAAATATTTTTTTTTATAGAAAATATATTATTTTGAAAGCTGTTCAGTAAATTTGATCGTCCGAAGATCAGCTCTTAGAAGCTGTGACCCCAGGCACGTCCACACATTCAGAGGCACGAATCACTCAGGTGAAATTCAGTTTATTGGAATAGTTTTCCTAACGATTTTACATTACAGTTTCCTTTGTTTGAAATACGGTTTACATTTCAAGTGTTGTCAAACCACCTTGTGAAGTTCTGATTCTCAGCTGGAGGGTAACGAATATACAAGGGATAAATAACGAAGTATCTCAAGGGGTTAAGAAATAAAACCACGTATGTTACATTTTTTGTTAAATTAGATTTTTTTATATTCTTTCATTAAGATATTATTTTTGACATCATTCGTATAGGCGTCATGGTCAAGTAGTTAACGTGCTTACTGAGTATTCAATTTCGTTCGATTTCCGGCAGGTTCAGGATTTTTTAAACAATCAGGGTTTTTTTAATAATTTACATTTAAGTTGATTATTTTGTTTTCTGTCATATGTTTTTGTTTTTTTTTTTTTATTATTTCTTCTTTAATCTAGATATGCGGGGGTGTGGGATGGAAGCCCTCCGATGCCTTTGCGGTCGGGCTCGCCCTACATTGGTGGGGTGTATCTCGGCCGGGGGAATGTTTGTGGGATGAGCCCGGACCGTTTAATGTCTTCTCTCTTGAATGTATTTTTTTTGTCATCTATTTATTTTCTGTGTTTTTTTTATCTTCTTGTTCTACGTGTTCAAGGGTGTGTGTTGAAAAACATCTGGTGTCCCCGTGGCTGGGCTCGCCCTATATTGGTGGAGTGTATCTTGGCCGAGGGGATGTTATTAGATGACCCCAGACCTTTTTATAGCTTCTGTTTTTTTAATGTATTATATTTTTAATGTGTTCTTGAAATGTGTCTAAATGTATTATGTACATACTATGTTGCTATCAATAAACCTGTATTTATTTTATTATTTTATTATGTGTGATATACCAACAATATATCAAATATCTGAGAATTAATGTAACGAAATCAAAAGTCATGGTGAAAGAAAATTGCGAAAGAAAAGTAAACGCAATGTATGGGTGAATATTGAAAGATTGGGGCAAATTAAAGCCTTTTGCTATTTGGGTAGTATTTTCTCAGATAACGGGAAAGATACTAGAGATATTGAACGTTGTGTAGCTATAGGAAACAAAGTCAATGGGAGACTAAAATATTTATATTCGAACCGAACAGTATCAAAATCTGTCAAGAGGAAAAATATTGGAGGGAAAAAGATGGAGCCGAATAAATACTGTAGAAATGCATTCCCTCTAAGGTGTGCGCGTGTGCGGCTGCACATCTGTTAAAAATTGTCCGCACACATATTTCCATCTTCCGCACACATCTCAAAAAAAGGAACTTGTAACCATATTTTGTTTTGCGCATTTATATATTTTATGATGGGTTCTCAGGTTCCTTTCTTTGAGATGTGTGCGGAACATGGAAACACCATATTATATTACGTATTTAGAATAAAGACTTCATGGATTATCCCTTGTTCAAAGGTCTTCGTGTTATTTTGTTGGTGTTTTAAATTTTTTACTTCCCTATTTGTTTCTTGCACATCTTAGTTGATGGGGCCGCACACACAATGAAAAAATAGGAGGAACGTTGCTGAGAATAATACATGGAGGAACAATGTATGACGGAATATTTAATTAAGTGATTAGGGATTTTAGCGGATGTCCTTCGCGGACGCGATGATGATTTTGATTGTTTGGTGTTTGAATAAAATACGTCAATTAGCAATGCAGAAAGAGAGAGTGAATGAATAATAATTAATAATTAATGATGCTTTATTTATCGATACGTGGGTATTTATACATTTCAGAATGGGCGTGGGAGTGCGCCCGCAATATATTTTTATCTCGCTTCTGTGCGTGCAGAAATGGTCGATTGAAATATTGCAGACATCGCAAATAATATTGTGGGTAGACAATTTGTTGGCGAAAACGGCGAGACAGCGTGATGCGTTCTCATTCTACTGTGGAATGTATCGTAAATAGTATTTGCGGGTAAACAATTTCAATGTTTTGGTATGCGACCTTTGGCCATATCCAAAGGTCGTTTCGTCGGTCGTTGACCGTGTGTGTTAACAATGATGAATGTGATTTTAAGACTGATGTATTGAGTAATATGAAGGAGAGAACTTTGAGATGGTTTGCACATGTAGTAGGAATGAATAAAGAAATACTAGCAAAATAAATATATAATGCAAATGTGAATGGAAGACATGGTAGAAAAAATTATGGTTGGATCAAGTGAATGGTATTTTGAAAGAAAAAAATGGTATTGTATGAAAGGTGTAAAAGAAGCGAAAGAAGTGTGTCGAGGTGGGAAAGTCTGCCTACATCGAGAGGGAAATGGCGTGATGTGTATACTCGTATGTATGAACAACAATTTGTTTTATTACTTACGAGGTATCATTTCACAACCTACAATTTGTGGCTGTTTAACAATGCCGCGTTATCCTTTTTGTGTTGAGTCAACACTCCTCTTTATAGTCGGGTCAGGAGAGAAGCCTTGATTGTCTTTATTTAGATGTTAGAAACTCGCCTGTATCGTTTCGTTGCGTATTTGATTGGCTTAAGATATTTTCATTACGAGAAACATAATTAGCTCTTGAAATGAATCAATCCATTAAAATGTTGCTTTATCTTTAACAAAAAAACATAATTTTCAAAAACCATATACCGTATATTTAAACATAATTTCCAAAAAAAAAACATAATTTCCAAAAAAACATAATTTCCAAAAAAAATAATTTCCAAACAAGCATAATTTCCAAAAAAAAAACAATTAAAAAAAAACAATTTCCAAAAAAAAAACATAATTTCCAAAACAAACATAATTTCCAAACAAACATAATTTCCAAACAAGCATAATTTCCAAAAAAAAAAAACAATTAAAAAAAAACAATTTCCAAAAAAAAAACATAATTTCCAAAACAAACATAATTTCCAAACAAACATAATTTCCAAACAAGCATAATTTCCAAAAAAAAAAAACAATTAAAAAAAAACAATTTCCAAAAAAAAACATAATTTCCAAAACAAACATAATTTCCAAACAAACATAATTTCCAAACAAGCATAATTTCCAAAAAAAAAACAATTAAAAAAAAACAATTTCCAAAAAAAAACATAATTTCCAAAACAAACATAATTTCCAAACAAACATAATTTCCAAACAAGCATAATTTCCAAAAAAAAAAACAATTAAAAAAAAACAATTTCCAAAAAAAAACATAATTTCCAAACAAACATAATTTCCAAAAAAACATTTATACTGTTTTTTTCGGACCACGAGATGCATCTTTTTACTCAGAAAAATCGACTTAAAATTAGGGTACGGTAGGTCTTCTTCTGCTTCTTCTTCTTCCTCTTGGTCTAGGTCATATGACCTGTTTGTGACGGTGGGCTGTCCTGGGATGATGACGTCCAGCTGTCCTTCCACCTTTTCGGCGGCTTTCCTGGTAATCTCCTGCTGCTAGGGTTTTCAGTTTTAGCGATTTTTGCCAGTCTTGTAACCTCCATGCGGTCTACATGATCCCTCCAGAAGCGCCTTCTGCTTCTTCCCCACCTTACTATGTCTTCAACACCACAGACAGACCTTATCGTCTCATTTCTGATCCGATCTCGAAGAGTTCTGCCTGCGATGGAGTGCAGGGTTCTCATTTCCGCCACTCTGAGAAAGTTTTTTGTCCTGTTGGTATCGGCTCTCACTTCTATCCCATATGTCATGATGGGGCGGACGCTTGTCTTATATATCCTGACCTTACTTTCGGTTAGCATGTGTTTGTTTCTCCATATATGATAGTGTCCCGCAGGCAGCCAGCCAAAGCTGTCGCTTTATTAGTTTGTGCTCGTACTTCACTATATAGGTCACTGTTGCTGGAGATCTCTACACCTAGGTAAGTGAATCGCATGACTTGCTCGATGGGTACGTTATCGATGATCAGTTTGCATCTGAGTGGCTCTTTTGATATTGTTAAGCCCTTTGTTTTATTGGCAGAAATCGTCATATTGTATTTCTTAGAAGCAAGGTGAAATTCGTTGAGCATTCTCTGACATTCGACGGTAGGTGATACGTGATAATAGGTCCCTGTAGAAAATACTCATAATTTAAATTACCAAAAGAAATTTTTTATTCGCATTTCCATTTATATAATACATATGCGTGTATTTAATTTTAATATCAATGTATAAATAGCGCGTTAGATGATATTGAAGATGACTTCGTTTTTGAGGAGAGTGGCAACACTGAAACAGACGACAATAGGAAAAGTGGCAGTAACGAGACGAAAGAAGATGAACTGAATGCTGCTCGTACAAATAATGGTAATAATAATTTTAAATTTTTTAATGTTTTTGTATAGTAAAATATTATTTTCTAAAAATTGTATTATAAATTTGGGGTGCGTCTTATTGCCCATAAAATACGGTTAGTTGAATATAGATAAACAAAAAAAATATTTTGTTAATATGCAAATGCTATTTTCTTGTTTAACCTTTCCCCTCCTGTGCCAAAAAAATCCGCGCGTTCCGGTGCTGTGTATTCAATACATATCAATATACATGTAAAAATGAGCGATTTAAAATCAGAAAAATAAGAATATTCATATCCGATCGCATAAATTAATTAAATTTGAAGTCAAAAGTGATTATAATTGAAATTTTATTACTGAAAACATGAAAAAAAAACATCGAAAATACCACCTTAAACGAATGCCCGCGAGCTACTGAAGCGAGAGAAGCGAGCGAACTGAGATTCTATTTCTTGCGTTCCCATATACCGAAGTAGAATGAGAGTGAGACGTGAATAGCGTCGCTTCCTCACCCATAGCGGTTTTTTAGAATGAATATATCTACGTCACACACTGGCTCACGTTTGATTGTATCGGTGAATTTATTCCCGATTTTCCCAAAATATCTCTGATGTGGCCGATAAGTGCTAATCATTATTAATATTATTTTTTTCATTCAATGCGTAAATGTATTACGGAGGAATGCCTAAAATCTGAACCCAGAATTTATTATTTTTACCATATAGAGATATTAACATTTTTAGAAGCAATGTGTACTAGTTACACATCACAGGGAAGGAAGGGTTAAATAAAGATCTTAAAATTTCTAATAAATGATTACATTTATATGAGATTTTGTTCCGAAAGAAAATTTGAAAAAATTAATTGATAAATAAATTTAGTCGAAGCGTTGGTATTTGAGAAAAAATTGCTTGTATAAAAAAAATTTTGATTTTTAAGTTTCGTTAAAAACTTTCCTTAATTAAATAAAGGCCACGAGGCCTTTTAAGAGTGAAAGGTTGCGAGGTGAAGGATGCAGACAAGGTCAAACATTTTGGCAATTAACATCTTTGTAAGTACGTACTCGTACAATATTTTCGTATTGTCTAGTTTCGATCAATAAATTTAATCCATTTGCTCATTAATATTTTACATATTTATTATAACTAATCTCGATATTTTAACACATTTAGAAATAAGTTTGATTAAATATTATCAGTAAAATAAAAAATATTCGCAGTAAATATTTTAGAAGAAATTGATACAATTCATAAGGCGCCGTTTCCTCGCGTCATCTGTTATAACCCGTGGCTGCTTTATCTTATCAACACCGGATTCTGTAATCCAATCTGTGTAAGCAGACACCTTGTTTCCTGTGGCTACTTTATCTTAATGCATTCCATCACGTACTATCAAAGTAATCCAATCTGTGTAAGCAGATGTTCTGTGTAAGCGGATGTTTTAATCGCACATTGCAAATTATGCGTAAACAGGATGGAGCTCTTTATGATAAGAAGCCCTTTAAATAGCGCGCTGAACTACTAACAACTGTCATTCATTATTGGATAGTTACCCGACTAACATATATTTAAAATAAAGATTATACTTTTATCAAGTGTTTTCTTGGAGACATCCTGAACTATTCAAAGAAGATAATTAAACCTGACGTAATTGTTCTTCAACATTTCCTACGAGAATCTCCGTGTAACGCTCACGACCGACGCAAAATTCCATCTTTGCCAATCAGTCAACAAGGCATAACACAAATTGGTGTCAGAAGTGGGATTCATCAAGAGAAAAACTTCATCTGAAATCACAGGACACGATAGAAGAGAAGCAAAGAAGATTATTACGAATAATATCTTCTCTGCAAACACTTTCTTCATCGCCGTGTGGAACCTCCTTTTGGGCATTTGTTCTTCGGATCCTCTTGCTGTGTTGCGGATCTGGCCTTCACCGTCTTCCCAGGAGAGCTGCCTATCTGGACCAAAGGATTCACCGTCACTGTAACAGCTGTACCCCAAGGCGTCGAGACTGATCAACTCGCCGTACAACTCCAGCCGATTTCAACCAGGAATGTCAACCATCGCAAAATTTATGTGAGTCTCGTAATCTGTCTTGTAATATTGACCAACATTCATCAATTTTAATTCTTATTTTTCATATTTTTTATATTTTTTTTGTATTTTTATATTTTTTTGTTGTTGGATATTCTTATTCTTCATAAAATGAATCAAGCAAGCAGTAGCAATATGGAGACAATGAAATTCTCATTCTCCGACCTTAAAGATTTTATTACTCCTTATGATGGAGATAGAGACAAATTAACACCATTTCTGATAAACTGCGAAAGAGCATTAAAACTTGCTAGTGAAATTCAAAAATACCCGATTCTAGAATTCATACAGTCTAAACTTGTTGATAAAGCTCAAATGGCTTGTAGTAATAAACTATTTGACAATTGGGAACAATTGAAATCTTTCTTAAAACAAAATTTTGGCGAAAGTAAAACTCAACAACATCTCTCATTAGATTTACTGAATTGTAAACAAGGAACTTCAGAAAGCATTAATAGTTATATCCTGAGAATGGATACACATTTAAAAAATTTAAAAACCTCTATTAATTTATCAACCATAATCAGAACGGAATTAGAAGGAAGGTATGCAGGTGCCGACGATTTGGCTTTACAATCATTTATAATAGGAGTTAACTCTAGATTGTCCGATTTGTTAAGGACCAGAGCACCTCCTACTTTTCAAGAAGCTTGTCAAATTGCCATTAACGAAGAAAAAATCACTAAATACCTACAAAGTTCCAATAAAGTAATATACCCTACTAAGAAATGTCACACATGTGGTAAAACTGGACACATGACTAGTAATTGTTTTAGAAACAATAAAAAAGTTTTCAATGTACAACCTAGTAACTCTAACTACAAAAATAATACTTTTTCAACCAACAAGTCTGTACCGCTTTGTAGTTTTTGCAAAAAGAAAGG
Source organism: Odontocerum albicorne (assembly GCA_949825065.1). Lineage (NCBI taxonomy): Eukaryota > Metazoa > Arthropoda > Insecta > Trichoptera > Odontoceridae > Odontocerum > Odontocerum albicorne. The sequence continues at coordinate 2,042,534 of OX463841.1, forward strand.
ACACATAATTGATAATTGTTTTTTTAAATATCCTCATAAAAGACAAAACTTTTTGAAGAATAAGAACCAAAATGAAAAAATCCAACATTTAAACTCAATCAATTCCACGTTGTGCATCTCAACGATGGAATAATGGAAAATATTACGATGCAAAATGAAAAAAAGAATATTTTACCTTTGTTGAATCATTTTAACATTTATAATATAAAATTAGATTCAACTAGATTCGGAACATTACCCTATATAACAATACCTTACTATGATAACGATAACAAATTAACTAATTTTGATTTTTTAATTGACACTGGAGCCAGCATTTCTCTTATTAAAAAAGAAAGTCTTAATGAAAATTCATTAGACAAAATTAATAAAAACGATAAAATAAATATACAAGGAATAAAAAAATCGGATGTAGATTGCGTAACAGAAGGATCAATAAATATAAAGTTTAATTTAAATAATATAAATTTTAAATTTTACGTCGCTACGGATATAAATCTTGAGTATGACGGTATAATTGGTAATGATTTTCTCATAAATAATAAATCTAAAATTGATTACAGTAAAAATGAATTAACTTTATCTGATGATATCAGTATTCCTTTAAATACTAAATCGATTCTTTATAAACTTAAACCAAGATCGGAAACATTTCTTAAAATCAAAAGTTGTAATCCAGAAGTAACTGAAGGAATAATATTAGATTTTGAAATTACTAAAGGTGTAAAGGTCTCTAACGCGCTAACCAACATTGATGAAGAAGGAAAAGCATTAATATCAATCATGAACACTACTGATAAAATCATTAAAATTCATGCATTTCAAATTAAGTTAATACCTTTCGATATATTCACTATTAAATCAAATACCAATCATGAAAACGGTACTACGCGTATTGATCAAATAAAGAAATTTCTTCGCTATGATCACATGAATGAAGAAGAAAGAAAATCAATAATTAATATTTGCAAAGAATACAGTGATGTTTTTCATTTAGAATTTGATAAATTAACTATAACAAATACGATTGAACACAAAATAAATGTCACAGATAATAATCCAATTCACGCTAAAACTTATAGATACCCAGAAATCCATAAAAATGAAGTAAATAATCAGATCGATAACATGTTAAAACAAGGAATAATTAGACCATCTGTAAGTCCATATTCTTCACCTATTTGGGTAGTCCCAAAAAAGTTAGATGCTAGTGGAAAAAGGAAATGGAGAATCGTCATTGACTATCGGAAATTGAATGATATTACAATCGGAGATGCATATCCTCTTCCAAACATAACCGATATACTTGATCAACTCGGTAATAGTAAATATTTTACTACTTTAGATTTAACATCCGGATTTCATCAAATTAAAATGAATGAAAATGATCGTGAAAAAACAGCATTTTCTGTCCCTAGTGGTCATTACGAATATGTACGTATGCCTTTCGGATTAAAAAACGCACCAGCTACATTTCAAAGATTAATGGATAATGTATTAACAGGACTTCAAGGAATAGATTGTTTTGTTTATTTAGACGATATCGTAATTTACGCAAGTTCTCTATGTGACCATAATAAAAAATTAGTTAAAATTTTCGAAAAATTAAGGGAACATAATCTTAAAATTCAACCAGATAAATGTGAAATACTACGAAAAGAAGTAGCATACTTAGGACATATCATTAGTGATAAAGGAGTTAGTCCAAACCCTGAAAAAATTAAAGCCATTACAAAAATGTCACCACCAAAAACACCAAAGGAAATTAAACAATTCCTCGGATTAATAGGTTACTATCGTAGATATATTGAAAACTTTTCAAAAATATCAAAACCTTTAACTTGCTTATTAAAGAAAGACATTGATTTTAACTGGACGAATGCGCAACAGATAGCTTTCGATGATCTTAGGACATGTCTTGTAAAAGCACCAATATTACAATACCCAGATTTTTCTAAAACTTTTATTGTCACCACTGACAGTTCAAACTATGCGATTGGAGCTGTACTCTCACAGGGAGAAATTGGCAAGGATTTACCAATATTTTATGCTTCAAGAACATTGAATGCAACAGAAGGAAATTATAGCACTACTGAAAAAGAATTATTAGCCATAATATGGGCAGTAAACCAGTTCAGACCTTATATCTATGGAAGAAAATTCATCATAGTTACTGATCATAAACCTTTAACTTGGCTCTTTAACGCTAAAGACCCTGGTTCAAAACTTGTTAGATGGAGATTAAAACTTGAAGAATACGATTATGAAATACACTATAAACCTGGTAGGATTAATTCAAATGCAGATTGTTTATCTCGCATGCCTGTAAATGTAATCACTGAATCAAGGACGTATAATAATTTTCTTAAAGATTGTAATAATATTACTTATGAAAATATAACTTTAAATGAACATAATGGAAATTTACTAAAGTCACTAGATAATCATATTGTTTATCCGACTGCCATTGATTTAGACGATTCGATTCCATATTGTATTGATATTTTAGGAATATCAAATAATGCGGAAATATTTAAAATCGGAGAACACGAATTATTCGAGACTGAAACTACGAAAAATAAATCGAAAACATTCTATCATATGTTTATTAAAATCAATCATTACGACAAACCGACTCATCAGGATATATTCGTTACTTTAAATAAATTAAAGGAAAAACTTATAAAAAATAAAATTAAAATTTTCTCTATATCAAATTTTAATGATCCTTTCGCAAATCTAAAATACGATAAATTAAAACAAATGTTAATGTATATATTTAATAAAACTAAAATTATTATAAATATTTATAAAAATGTCACAGAAAATGCAAAAGAATCTGAAATTCCCAGAATACTCTTCGAAAATCACGATTTACCGATTGCAGGACATTTAGGTTTCAATAAAATGTATAACCGTATCAAAAACCAATATTATTGGAAAGGAATGAAACAAGCTGTAGCGGAATATATAAAAAATTGCGAACTCTGTCAAAAGAATAAAACGTATAGGAAAAATAATATAGCACCTATGGAAATTAGTACAACTTCAACCGAACCATTTGAAAGATGTGCACTTGATATTGTAGGACCATTACCCGAGACTGGTAATCAAAACAGATTTATCTTAACCTTACAAGATGATTTAACAAAATTTAGTCAAGCATACGCTATGAAAACAGCAAGCGCTGAAGAAATTTCAATTAACTTCGTTATTTTTGTATCATGTTTTGGAATTCCTAAATCTATACTAACTGACCAAGGACAAAATTTTATGTCTTTGACATTTTCCAAAGTCACGAAATTGTTAAACGCAAATCATAGACTATGTACTCCTTATCATCCAATGACTAATGGAGCACTGGAAAGAAGTCATGCAACCTTAAAAGATTATCTAAAGCATTACGTTAATGAAAGTCAATCAGATTGGGACAAGTTTGTACCTATAGCAATTATAAGTTATAATTCAAATATTCACACTACAACTAAATACACACCATATGAATTAGTTTTTGGTAAAAAACCCGTGTTACCACAAAACCTAATCAAAGGAGATACCACAACTATTACTTATGACGATTATGTAAATCAATTACGATATAAATTTAACCAAACGCATAAAATTGCTAAAGAAAACATTGAAAAATCTAAACAAAAATCAAAGGAACATTACGACAAAAATACAACTCTTCATAATTATAAAATTGGAGACTTGGTATTATTAAAAATTCACCACCGATTAAGAAAAGCACTTTCTCCTACATTTAAAGGACCATATGAAATAATTAAACTAAATTCACCAGTTAATGTAACATTAAAAGTAAATAAAAAACTTGTAAAATATCACATAAATGAATTAAAACCATATTATGATAAATAACAATTGCATAATAATAATAATATTAAAAATAAAATATCTATATAAAATGTTTAATTACAGGCTACTCTGCATCATGCAACTGGCCTCATGTACTCAACCCGAATATGTAAAACCTATAGATAAAGGTATCGGACTATACTACGACAAGATAGGAGTTGCCAAGATATATAACAGTTACTGGAGAATTGTCACATTCCAAGGAACATCACAATTATTATACCAATACGGAACCTTATTGGAAATTTATGAAAAAACTAATAATTTATGTATTAATATCTTAGAACATCAAGAAACGAACCAATGTAGAACGTCGTTAGTCTTAATCAGGAACGATTTAACGTTGATAAGACAGAAGTTAGACTCATTCAGTCACCTTATTGAAAATAGAAGAATCAAACGAGGATGGTTTGATGGTATCGGGAGCGTATTCAAAACAATATTTGGAACATTAGACGCCGATGACGCAAAATATTACGATGATGCAATTGATCAAGTAACAGAAGACGACAAACACACATTATCCTTATTATCCGAACAAGTACAAGTTGTGAAATCAACAATAACGAATTTCAACGATACAATCCATAAATTCAATATAAACGAAATGATTATGAACAGAAATCTAGAAAAGATCCAAAATACATTACACGATCTTGACAAAGAATCTGTAAAACTAGAAATAAACATCAGTCTATTATCTCAACTAGACTTACTGCGAGACGTTGTATTTAATTTAAACATTAATATTGACGATATAATCAACTCAATCATGTTTAGTAAAAGTAATTTAATTCATCCAAGCCTCATTTCACCGGTTCAATTCTATAAAGAAATATCTTCAAAAGTAAGATACATTGACAATGAAAAAGAATTCCCCATAACAATATCATTAGAAAATATTCACATTCTAATAGACATTAGTAAAATAACCTCTTATTATATCAATAATAAAATAATATATATAATATCAATTCCTTTAACAGAACCAGTAGAATACAATATGTATAAAACAATTCCTTTGCCTATACCACACAATACAAAAGAACCTAATGTATATTCTTTAATTCAAAATGACTTCGATTATATTGGCATCACGAATTCGAAACTTTTATATTTTAGAAGAAATTCTCTCGACGACTGTCAATTTTTAAGTAAAACTAAGATGATATGTAGAAATGATATCATGCTTTCAACAACAGATAATCCAATATGTGAAACCAGATTTTTAACCAACAGTTTAACGAAAATTCCATCAAATTGCAATAGCAAAACATTACTTGGAAAAATTGATATTTGGCATAAAATACAAGGTAACAATTGGATATATGTGCAAACAAATAAAACCAGATTAACTATAGATTGTAATAACGGAAACGACTTGAACGAGATAGATATTATCTCGACTGGTATACTTACCTTACCTAAAGGATGTAAAGCTTATACGAAACTACTTCAATTTGTTGCTAAAGACGACACAGTGGTAAATATAACAATACCACAATATACAGTGAATATTGCAGATGATGACTGCTGTACTAAATTAAAATATAATTCGAGTTTACCTCACTTAACACCATTAACAATCACAAATACAAACCTTGACGAATTGAGAATGGCAACGCATAAGTTAAACCAATTCGACAACGAATTAAAAACTCTAAAAAATAAACCTCATATCATAAAATATTCTAACTATTATACGACAACGATTATTATAACAATTATAATAACAATAATAATATTAATATGCAAATTTTATAGAAAATTCAATCGAATAATTAATCCAAAAGAGAATTGTTGTGTCCAAATATTTAACCAGTGTTATACTAATAGAAATACTAGAGAACGTGAAGATTACCCCGCGATATCTTTAACTAATATTCATACCGAATCTAATGAAAGCGAAGATACTCCGAAACCAATGGAGAGATTAATTTCAAATCGTAGATACACTAACCTAAGAGAAAATACTTATACTTAAATTAAATTAATAAAATGTGTCACGTAAATGTTTTGTAATATGTTCTTATACAATTTTAATTGAATTTTTAACAAATGTTTTTATACAATTATTGAATTGATAATGTATTGAACTGATAATGAATATGTTTTGTAAAAAAAAAAAAAATTTTGAATTAATAACAAATATGTTTTTATACCATATTAATTGAATTGTTAACAAATGTTTTTATACAACTATTGAATTGATAATGTATTGAATTGATAATGAATATGTTTTTTATAAAAAAAAATATTAACAAACATGTTTTTAGAGAATGCCTAATTGAAAGGATAGCTCATGTTTTTAGAGAATGCCTAATTGAAGGGATAGCTCATGTTTTTAGAGAATGCCTAATTGAAGGGATAGCTCATGTTTTTAGAGAATGCCTAATTGAAAGGATAGCTCATGTTTTTAGAGAATGCCTAATTGAAGGGATAGCTCATGTTTTTAGAGAATGCCTAATTGAAAGGATAGCTCATGTTTTTAGAGAATGCCTAATTGAAAGTATAGCTCATGTTTTTTAGAGAATGCCTAATTGAAAGGATAGCTCACGTTTTAGAGAAAGCCTATTGAAAGGATTGCTCATATTTTAGAGAATGCCCCATGTTAGAGGGATAGCTCACGTTTCACCCTGTCTGGAGGGATATATATATATATATATATATATAAATATTTACAAAATTCCATGAAGTGCCGATAATAGAATATAAAATTATTTTTATTATATGAATTATATCACAATTCCAAATGCAATAGCAACCCATTGATTTATATAAAAAAGAAATATATAATAATATTATAATTTTAATGCATTCTAGCCTTTACATTATGTAACTATTTTATACAAATTGAATAAATAAAGTGTTAAATTAAAATATTATGTATCACATAAGAAGGGAAATGTACTAAATTAAGCTGAAACAAAACCATGTACACTAGTATAACAGATGATAATTTGAATTATATAAAGCCAAACTATAGAAATAAATGTAAATGAAATGATGGTAAATAGAATCGAAGGATTGATGACAATGTTTTCATCTAAACCTTAAGGGTTGTAGATTCAATCTTAGCATGGGGGTGTTATAACCCGTGGCTGCTTTATCTTATCAACACCGGATTCTGTAATCCAATCTGTGTAAGCAGACACCTTGTTTCCTGTGGCTACTTTATCTTAATGCATTCCATCACGTACTATCAAAGTAATCCAATCTGTGTAAGCAGATGTTCTGTGTAAGCGGATGTTTTAATCGCACATTGCAAATTATGCGTAAACAGGATGGAGCTCTTTATGATAAGAAGCCCTTTAAATAGCGCGCTGAACTACTAACAACTGTCATTCATTATTGGATAGTTACCCGACTAACATATATTTAAAATAAAGATTATACTTTTATCAAGTGTTTTCTTGGAGACATCCTGAACTATTCAAAGAAGATAATTAAACCTGACGTAATTGTTCTTCAACATTTCCTACGAGAATCTCCGTGTAACGCTCACGACCGACGCAAAATTCCATCTTTGCCAATCAGTCAACAAGGCATAACACATCCATGCGCACCAAGTATCGAACTCAAAGCTGATGCGTGGAGATTTAATTCATAATGTTGTCAAGTTCAAGATTTTTAGAACTAAACACGTAACTAAATTAAGTCGACTGTGGGCCGAAAACAGGATAGTATAAATTTTGAAGCGCAGAAATGCGGGACAAAACAAAAACAAGAGAGATGTTTTTTTTTTAAATAAAAGCTATTTTCGTTCAAAATAATTTTCTTAGCAAAAAAGTATTGAAAGCAAAGAAATAAAATCAAATGGTATACTTCGTTCATTTGTTATAATGAAACTTCCATTGTGGCACTCCAAATCTCGCATATATGTATAGCATAATCGACTTGTTATACGAGGCGTATCCAGAAAGTAAGTGTACTGAGGCTCTCACCACCGGATGGATTTTATTTTCGACATGTTGGCTACACTTCCGTGTAGTCTGACCCTTCCCCTCCACAACGAGACCGGTTCGATATTAGTACGTTGAGAAGTGTCGACGCGACAACACGTTTCGTGAAAAATATCAATCCAATCTCCCGCCAAGTGCTAAATAAATAATGCCGGGCAAGAGTTTTTGAGGCGCTGCAAACTCCGTGGAGATGAATTTCTCCACTCCATCGTTACTGGAGATGAAACTTGGGTTGCACACTACACGCCTGAAACCAATAGGCAGTCTCAACAGTGGCGTCACACCTCTTCACCCTCCGCCAAAAAGTTCAAAACCACAATTTCAGCCAAGAAAATAATGGCATCCGTGTTTTGGGACTGTCAAGGCATAATTTTAATTGAATATATGCCTCAAGGGGAGACCATCAACTCTGCAAGATACTGTGAGACCCTAAAAAAATGCGGAGGGCGATTCAGAACAAGAGGAGAGGCATGCTGACAAAGGTAGTCTGCCTGCTGCACGACAATGCCAGACCACACACGGCCAACTGCTCGCCTCGTTTAAATGGGATGTCCTGAACCATCCCGCGCATTCCCCTGACCTAGCACCTTCAGATTACTATCTCTTTACCTCCCTGAAGCTGCACATGGGTGGAAAAAGGTTTTCAACCGACGAGGAGGTAAAGGAGGAGGTGGAGAAGTGGACGGAGGGGTTGGCGGGAAACTACTTCGAGGAAGGCATCAAAAAGTTGATACCCCGCTTCACCACCTGCATTGAGAGGAATGGCGACTATGTCGAAAAATAGCTTACATATGTACTACGGTAGCTACGTAATTTTTTTGTTTAAATAAAAAAAATTGTAACCTACAAAAATTCAGTATACTTACTTTCTGGATATGCCTCGTAGTATACCATATATCAGACGTGAGCCGCATGCGGCTCTTCGTTGGTTTAAGTGCGGCTCCCAATGTCTCATAAAAATATGAATACTTTCTTTCCCCATTATACTTGTATTTTCGCAATTTTGGAAACTTGTGCCACAATTCAAATATCTTTATTTAAAGAAAGCTGCTTGCCGATTATTTTCCATTTTCGGTACAACATATAGTTGTGAATCTTTATACTTCTCTATGAAGTTTGTAAAATCAAAACATCGTTCGCAGATAACAAACGAGCATTTGACAGAATTGCTGCGAACGGCTGTAACAAATTTTACACCAAATTTGAGAGATTTTGCTAAAAGTGATAAATACACTTTTTATTACATTATATTATATTTTTATTAAATAAATTTTGAACGAATTATTTTGTGTTTTCTTTCTAATTTTTATATTTTCTTATATGTGATTTTTTATACTTTATATAACAATTAAGATTTGTCTAGAATATGTAATAGATTAGTATTAGTGTATTTAATATTACGTGAGAACGTGACTATGGAGTGGCTCTTTATGTATTAGGTGTTAATATAGTATAAGTTGTGTCCGTTTTTTTCCAATTTAAAAATGAGCACCAAAAGTAAAACAAAATGGTAAATGTTATACGTCATTCGAAAGAAAAATTTCTGCTCTACAATATATTGTGTTTGCTTTTACGTTACATATATTATTTTATTTGATAACAAGCCTTTAAAATGGAATGTCAAGTAGACGAAAGTGAGCATTTTCGACACCTCCTTCTGTTCGCGTTCAATCGATGGAATAAAGCTGCTCGCGATATTTGCGAAGTGTACGGCGAAGATGCTATGAATAAAAAGACAGCTCGTCGATGGTTTTTGCGTTTCAAAGACGATAATTTCGACCTGAAAGACATGGGGCGTTCCGGACGACCAGTGGACTTTGATGAGGACCGCTTAAACCATAGTATTCATGAAAATCCCCTTTGGCAGCTTTATTCCATCGATTGAACGCGAACAGGACGAGGTGTCGAAAATGCCCACTTTCGTCTACTTGACATTCCATTTTGAAGGCTTTTAATCAAATAAAATAATCTATGTAACGTAAAAGCAAACACAATATCTTGTAGAGCAGAAAATTTTCTTTCGAAAGACGTATAACATTTACCATTTTGTTTTACTTTTGGTGCTCATTTTTAAATTGGAAAAAAACGGACACAACTTATGTTAACACCCAGTATATGAAAATCCAGAATGTGGCTCACGTTGACCTCATATATGCCCACCCCTGCTATATATTATTGTACATTGTAAACAACAGGTTATTTTTGACAAAATTATGAGATAAATCTTTTCTCGGAATGCGACTGGAAATCTTTCATATAATAAAATTTGAATGAAACGAAACAGAAAATCTCATTGACAGAAAACTTGATATAAACTATTAACAACCAAAATCATTTCCTTACATAGCAACAGTATAAAGCGAGTGAGAGTGATATGTGAATCTAATAATTAAGTGTTAATATTATAAACGTTAAATGAATCAAGTATTGTCACTCATTATAAACTGCTTTCTCATTTTAATATTTATATTTTACTTTTCAAAAGTAAAGTCATCTCTTCTTAATAAATACATTATTTATGTCTAATAATCGTATCAAGAAGTAACAACTGTCAAATAAAATTTGAATAGTAAATTTTTTATAACGATGACATTAATCAAATAATAACTTCTTCTTCGTCGTGACCTCACTTGTAGAGGAACGTGACCCACAAGTTATTGACCATATTCAAGTGGTTTTCTTGGGAAAATAGTGTGGTGGTAAAGCACCTAAAGTTATACTCGGACCAAAGCATTGTAGTGTAACATTCTCTGTATTACACAACTTATGTAGGGGTATTGGTTTTAGAATGCCACACGATTGGTTCGCGCAGAGCGCACGTTTGTATTGTTGTTAAAATACTCAGTGATTAGAAAAACACTACCATGTCGAAATTAGGAGTGCGATTTTTGTCTAATGTAATGTATAATTCAAAATGTTTCGAAAGCTTAGAATGTACTTTGTTATAACTTAAAGTTTCCTAGAATTTAGTATCACTCCATCTACTATTATTTTAAAACTTTATTATTTGGCATTGTAATTATGATACATTAATATGCTAAATAATCATAGATTCATTTTATTTTTATGTGCATTCTAATTAAAGCTGACGAACATTTTTACTTTATAATACTTGTACTTATATTTATTTTTAATCTTGAAAAATTTAATTATTGTTATTTAATGTTTCCTAGAATCTGCCATGCCTAAACAATTAATATGTTAAATAAACTTACTTTAATTTTATTTTTATGATTATTACAATTTAAGCGGACTGCATTTTTAATTTACGAAACGTGTGTGTTCATTTTCAATGTTTGAATATAAAATATTATTTTTATATCATAATTTTTTGCTTTTTTACTTCATTAAAAAAATAAAATGACCAGTTTTTTGTAAACGCACTTTTACTCACACTATTGCAAAATGACTCTTCTGGATGAACGATCTATACTTTATGTATATAGAAATGCAGATCGAATTCCGCAATAAACATAAGTAATCCATCATTCATATTGATGTGTGATTATGTTTATAGTTAGTGCTATAAATCGATCATATCGTAGATTCATTTGCAATATCGTTTTTTATTTCATCATCTCGGGCTTTCGAACGTTTGAAATGTCTGTCTGATAACTTTTTATCAAGTGCTGTTGATAAGAGAGACTCGGTGTATATGTCCCTGATTGTATGACCCTATGGTTAAGCTCTCAACTGTTGTCTAGCATCGATAAAATGTGGCATTTCCATTCCCATACGCAGTTTAATTTATATTCATAGCTCTAAACTCAAATATAATATAAGGTACAAATTAAATTATTCAATAATAATTAGATTTTTCTAAAATTTTCACGTTATACCACGACATTTGAAACGTGAATTTGCCAAAAAATGCTTCAAGTCTCAAGGTTCTGTTTTGGTGTTTACCTTGCTGACTACTGATGGTTGTGTTTTCTTTCAACAACGCTAATCTTGTAAGAATAACGATTCAACGTATGCTCGATTAACCTTTCCCTCCCTAAAAAAACCCGTGCGTTCCGGTGCTGTGTATTCAATACACATCAATACATATGTAAAAATAAGCGATTTAAAATCGAAAAAATTAAGATATTCATAGCCAATCGCTTAAATTTTAAGTCAAAAGTGATAATAATTGAAATTTAATTGCTGAAAACATGAAAAAAAAACATCGGACGACGTTCACAAAACGGGCAAAACGAACACCTCTGGCCACTGGCTATTAAACGAGAGAAGCGACCGAATTGAGATTCTATTTTTTGCGTTCCCATATACCGAAGTAGAATGAGAGTGATACGTGAATAGCGTCGCTCTCTCACCCATACGGATTTTTAGAATGAATATTCCTACATCACACACTGGCACACGTTTGATTGTATTGGTGAATTTATTTCTGATTTTCACAAAATATCTCTGATGTGGCCGATAAGTGCTAATTATTAGTAATATTATTTTTTTCATTCAGTGCGTAAATGTATTACGGAGAAATACCTAAAATCTGAACCCAGTATTTATTATATTTATAGAGATATTAAAGTTTTTAGAAGCAATGTGTACTAGTTACACATCACAGGACAGGATGGGTTAAAGAAAAAAGATAGGTACATCGAATACAAAAACGTCTTACGCATACAATACAAGTATTGTAATCAGACGAATTCTTAAAGCAGACTCAGTTTTTTTTTTCAGCAATCAGGAATTAAGACCGAAACCCCTGAGTGTAAGACAAATGCTTAAATAACTAGGCCATGGAGGTCGACAGTGTCAACAAAATCCAAATATGTAAACGAATCGTCAAAATTATTATTCCTTTTTTACGTAAGTATATTTTATAACAAGATCCGCAGAGATGCTGTACACATTTGAGAGGAGAGTGTTACGTAAAATTCTGGGGCCCGTGAAGGATGGCGAAACCTGGAGAATAAGACACAATGATGAGCTGTATAACATCTATAAAGCTCCCAGGCTCTCTGTACATGCTAGACTGAGCAGACTGAGATGGGCTGGGCACGTGCAGAGAATGCCGTCATCACGGGTACCTAAGAGGATCCTTGAGAGACATCCGGGCGGAAGAAGAAAGGTCTGTAGACCTAGGCTGCGATGGGAGGATGAGGTGAAAAAGGACGCGGTCCAACTGCTACAAGTGACAGATTGGAAGGCCGCGGCGGGAGTCAGGAGGAGTTGGAGGCGAGGATTGATGGAGGCCAAGGTCCGATATGAGCTGTAGAGCCATCGAAGAAGAAGAATTTTATCATAACATAATTATATGAATTAATTGTAGAAAAATATTTAAAATACAGTGATCCCTCGTTATCCGTGGGGGTTACGTTCCGCCAACATGTTGCGGATAATGAAACCGCGGATAAAAATACAGTGATCCCTCGTTATCCGTGGGGGTTACGTTCCGCCAACATGTTGCGGATAATGAAACCGCGGATAAAAATACAGTGATCCCTCGTTATCCGTGGGGGTTACGTTCCGCCAACATGTTGCGGATAATGAAACCGCGGATAAAAATACGAGTACTAGGCATTCATATAAAAACGTATTTTTTTTTTGTTAAAGCTCTAAGGCAAAGTAAATACAAATCAACGGCTTAAGCCTTATTTATTACTATATTAATATAATGAAGGCTAAATCACACATACGCGGAAAGACTTACAAAGTGAAAAATCTTATGATTAAAGTTTCTCTCTTCTTTTTGCCAATCTCTTAGCAAATTTCAATCCTTTTTCAATATTAATCAAAATTTTAGTTAGCTGACCAGACAATGAAAAAAAATCATTCAATATTTTCGTACGAAAATCCGCTTTGACAACTTTCACTTCTGTTTCATTTTCCAACTCACTTTACTGCAGATCTTTTATCAATTCTTGTTTATTTATTTATTTTATTTTTATTTAACATTTTTATGGAAAATACAAGCTGGCGGAATTATTGCCAGGCGGCAATCTCTTCCAACCAACCGGACAAAAGTAAATGAAGCAAGTTACGTAGTCGCATAAATAATTCAAATGACTATCCATCCCCACAAAATCCATAAACATATATTATATACGTGAGCATATGCCCAAGGACCCCACAAAGACGGACAATCAACCGAACATTCCTTTTCGTATGAAGTGAGATATCATCAGTCAAAAGAAAAGGAAGGGATGGTGAAGAGGAAAGGAAAAAAATGAGGAATGAAACACGTTATTTTACTGACTAGAATGAAGAGTTTTTACAGTCGCTTCTTAAAGCATGCCAAGAACGGATTCTCAATTCTTCTAAATCTTCTAATGTGAGTTCTTACTATTCGTTTCATATGACCACTCTCAAAACTAACCAATTTCAATACAACTTACCATCTTTATTTACTTCCTGAGCGACTTTATTCCAGGTACATTTTTGTATAATTTGCACGATGGGTTCCACGAATGATCCCTTTTATACACAGCTGTTATTAAAACTTCCACCATCTTGTAAAATAACGGTGACACAATAAAATTAATCAACACGTTTATTCGCTAGGACATTCATTTGGTGACTAATCGTCATGTAGCGTGGCGCGAAGCGTGCACTGTGGCCTTTGCGATATTATGCGGTGCGTTGGTTCGCTAGGATATGTCGCCTAACTCGCAGCGTAGCTCTAAGCACCAAGCGAGGCTCCTACCTGTGTGGCTTCGGCCTAAGAAAACGTTCTTATACTTCGGAAAGTCTAGGATGAACCGTGCGACGTTTGTCACAAAGGGATGGGGTAAAATCGTTTTTTTTTTACAAATCGAACAATTGTTTTTCTCTAAACTGACGTTTTAATTCCTAATTTTCATTATACTGACTTTCAAATGCATTGTATGTATCTTTAAATAGGCCAAGATCCACTATGAATTAATACTAATTACGAACATTTAATTAAAATCGATTTTTAAAAATCTAATTATCGAATACCACATCCCTAGCCAATGCAGACTAACGTAGTGACTTTTGACAAACGTCACCAAATATTATTTGATTTTAACAAACTGTCACATTTTTGCTAATTTGTAACAAGATGTATTAATTTGTCATTATTGTTAGTTTTATGTAATGTATTTACCTAAATAACTTGCTATTTATTAGAATCGAGGCTTATATTAAAGTTGATAAAATAATTAAAATTACTGAACATCGTTGTTACAAGGTTGTATTGGGGCAAATTTGTGAGCTGTCATACGGTCCATCCTAGATTTTCCGAACTATAGTATTTTATTTGTGTATCAAATATTAACGATTTATACTCTTAAATATAGTTCACAAATATCTCACACATTGAACATTGCACAGTGAGGTCATGATGTCAATTACGCCTACTTCGTTCTGAATCCAGAAATAACATACTATAGAGCACAATGGAAATGCCGGAAACCATGCGATAGCTGATAATTGTTATTGTGTGAGATATACTCGTAAATGCATTAGTTATAAATGGTTTAGAATAATACATTTATATACGAGTATTTTGTTCCACGGGGAATTCATAATTCCAGGAAAACATAAGATGTTGCGGTCTTCATGAAGTCTATTATATATATGTAAGCTTGTCTGTAGGAAAACAAAACTAACGATATAATAGACTATACTTGAGAAAATGTAACATCTCCCTGTGACAGTTCACAAATTTGCCCCAATACAACCTTGTAACGATGTTCAGTAATTTTAATTATTTTATCAACTTTAATATAAGCCTCGATTCTAATAAATAGCAAGTTATTTAGGTAAATACATTACATAAAACTATAATAGATAGATGAAATTAAGCGTAAAAGTTGTATTAAAATAAATATAGCATTACTGATGGCAATAGTCTGGACTGGACTATATACAATAGTATTGACATTCCGGTTATATATTATTTACATTATTGACATTCCGGTTATATATTATTGACATTCCTGCTATACGAGTATATTATTGATTTTCCTGTTATATATTATTGTTATTCCTGCTATATATTATTGACATTCCTGCTATATATTATTGATTTTCCTGTTATATATAATTGACATTCCTGCTATATATTATTGATTTTCCTGTTATATATTATTGTTATTCCTGCTATATATTATTGATTTTCCTGTTATATATTATTGACATTCCTGCTATATATTATTGATTTTCCTGTTATATATAATTGACATTCCTGCTATATATTATTGATTTTCCTGTTATATATTATTGTCATTCCTGCTATACATTATTGATTTTCCTGTTATATATTATTGTCATTCCTGCTATATATTATTGATTTTCCTGTTATATATTATTGTCATTCCTGCTATATATTATTGATTTTCCTGTTATATATTATTGACATTCCTGCTAAATATTATTGATTTTCCTGTTATATATTATTGTTATTCCTGCTATATATTATTGATTTTCCTGTTATATATTATTGACATTCCTGCTATATATTATTGATTTTCCTGTTATATATTATTGACATTCCTGCTATATATTATTGATTTTCCTGTTATATATTATTGTCATTCCTGCTATATATTATTGATTTTCCTGTTATATATTATTGTCATTCCTGCTATATATTATTGATTTTCCTGTTATATATTATTGTCATTCCTGCTATATATTATTGATTTTCCTGTTATATATTATTGACATTCCTGCTATATATTATTGATTTTCCTGTTATATATTATTGTCATTCCTGCTATATATTATTGATTTTCCTTTTATATATTATTGACATTTCTGCTATATATTATTGATTTTCCTGTTATATATTATTGTCATTCCTGCTATATATTATTGATTTTCCTTTTATATATTATTGACATTCCTGCTATATATTATTGATTTTCCTGTTATATATTATTGACATTCCTGCTATATATTATTGATTTTCCTGTTATATATTATTGACATTCCTGCTATATATTATTGATTTTCCTGTTATATATTATTGTCATTCCTGTTATATATTATTGATTTTCCTTTTATATATTATTGACATTCCTGCTATAAATTATTGATTTTCCTCTTATATATTATTGACATTCCTGCTATATATTATTGAATTTCCTGTTGTATATTATTGACATTCCTACTATATATTATTGTTTTTCCTGTTATATATTATTGACATTCCTGCTATATATTATTGATTTTCCTGTTATATATTATTGACATTCCTGCTATATATTATTGATTTTCCTGTTGTATATTATTGACATTCCTACTATATATTATTGTTTTTCCTGTTATATATTATTGACATTCCTGCTATATATTATTGATTTTCCTGTTATATATTATTGACATTCCTGCTATATATTATTGATTTTCCTGTTATATATTATTGTCATTCCTGCTATATATTATTGATTTTCCTGTTATATATTATTGTCATTCCTGCTATATATTATTGATTTTCCTGTTATATATTATTGACATTCCTGCTATATATTATTGATTTTCCTGTTATATATTATTGTTATTCCTGCTATATATTATTGATTTTCCTGTTATATATTATTGACATTCCTGCTATATATTATTGATTTTCCTGTTATATATTATTGCCATTCCTGCTATATATTATTGATTTTCCTGTTATATATTATTGTCATTCCTGCTATATATTATTGATTTTCCTGTTATATATTATTGACATTCCTGCTATATATTATTGATTTTCCTGTTATATATTATTGACATTCCTGCTATGTATTATTGATTTTCCTGTTATATATTATTGACATTCCTGCTATATATTATTGATTTTCCTGTTATATATTATTGTCATTCCTGTTATATATTATTGATTTTCCCTATATATTATTGACATTCCTGCTATAAATTATTGATTTTCCTGTTATATATTATTGACATTCCTGCTATATATTATTGATTTTCCTGTTGTATATTATTGACATTCCTACTATATATTATTGTTTTTCATGTTATATATTATTGACATTCCTGCTATATATTATTGATTTTCCTGTTATATATTATTGACATTCCTGCTATATATTATTGATTTTCCTGTTGTATATTATTGACATTCCTACTATATATTATTGTTTTTCCTGTTATATATTATTGACATTCCTGCTATATATTATTGATTTTCCTGTATATATTATTGACATTCCTGCTATATATTATTGATTTTCCTGTTATATATTATTGACATTTCTGCAATATATTATTTATTTTCTTGTTATATATTATTGACATTCCGGTTTTAAATACACTTTCATACCTCATTCCACCTGAATTTATTAAGAGACGCTTATAAACTGTCGGTTATAAATTTAAAAACGTAGTGGCCATATATATCTTTTTACAAAACAGCGCTATAATCAATTATTTATTTACACAAAATAAACCAAGAAAAATCACACGTGGACAGCAATAGACTCGCACCTTTGCCCCATCAGCTGTGCAATCCGTGATAGCGCCCACGCTGGTCTGATCTGAGATTTCAGATCGCTGATCGCACCCCGAATGTTTACTTCGTCGTGCCAATTGTTGGCCTGAGGCCAAGGCGGGCCCCGAATCTAATGTACGGTATATACCCGAGCTCCCGTGCACGCCTGGCCCGAGCACGTGTGCGCTGCGTGAAGCGTGCGTGCTCGCTCCTCAATCCCCGCCCTGGCAACGCAAACAGAAATAGTACAACGGGATCGCCACACTGGGCTAATTTTATTTATTTCGTGATATGCGCGAAATTACGTGTAATCTCGGCTGGGCCGTTGTAAGATTATGTGCCGCTCGGAGACTAATTTTATCTATGGCCGATACATTAACTATCGTTAATATTGTTGTAACAATTTTAGAGACTCTTAATGAAATGGCTTTATTTTACAAATGGTGGATAAAGTACAAAATAATTTTTCAAGATTTTTCTTCTTATTCAAGTACGGATTCTTTCCGTGGCTCTACCCTACAATATTTCTTCTAGATATGTTGAGATACTAACTTCTAAGCGTGAGGAGGGTATTTTATTATATCTTTAAATTGCTGAAGGGAGCTACACCTAATCCACTATAGAGAAAATACAAATATTGACCTATTTAAACTGTCAGTAAGTAGAACTAACCTAATAAATACTTCCTTTATAAAGAACTAACCTAATAAATACTTCTTTTTGAAATTCCTGAATAAAACACACAATTTGCTTTGATTTAAAAAAAAACTTTTATTGGTCATTGAATGTATAACATTTAAACACAAAAAAAACAATATCCGCCAAATGCCCATCTCTTGCAGCTCCACAGATGTCCACTCTTTTGTCAAAATTTTCGAAGACATTTTGGCATAATTGCGGTTCTAACTCACCAATAACGCGAATAATTTCGTCCTTCAGCTCAGAAATTGATCGGAGGTCATTGTTATAGACCTGGCTTTTCACGTAACCCCAGAGAAAATAGTCCAACGGTGTCAGATCACATGGTCTTGGTGGCCAATTAACATCACCGTTTCCGGAGATAACAATACATAAAATAATTCAACAATTTGAACGCGTTGTATTGTATACGACTCCATTTTTTATAAATGTCATACATTACACTTCTCAAATGTCACAAGACCTAGGCAAGTTCACGACGCCATCTGTGTTTTATCCAAGAATTAAAGAAACCGCTCAATTTGAAAGACCCTTTATAACCGGTTGATATATTTTATAAAACATGGAATGAAAAACTTACAGTGAATTTTTATTCTCCGGTTATAATGTATTACTATTGTTTTTAAAACTACTTTAACAAGAATAATAAATTTTAAAGCATATTTTTACGACGTTGAAAAATATATTTTATTACTTAGTGCTTCATTGAATTATATTTTTCTAAAGATATTTTTACTTTGTTTGCAGGTATATCAGGAACTTGTTTGCAGGTATATTAGGAACAGCTCACGCATTCGTGCAAGCCTAGGTGTTACAGACATCAACAGCAAGATGGAGGAGAGGCGATTGAGATGGTATGGGCACGTTGGATGCAGAGCACCCGATTATATTGCGAACCAGACAATCTCCATGGATCTTCCTCGAATAACAATCAGAGGAAGACCAAATAATTCATGGGTGGTGCAAAAAGATAACCTGATGCAGAGGCACGGCCTGGGGGACGTAGTCCGGGACAGAAGAGCATACAACCTGAAGACGAGGAGAGCTGACCCCAACAGTCTTCGCAGGCAATGAGTTGGGATGGAGCCAGGGAGAAGTATATCAGGAACTTCTTAAAAAATATTTTGAATTGAAAGGAGAAAGTGTATACCGATAATTTCGATTTTTTTGCTACCGAACCGTTTAATATTTTTTATGTCGGACATCAATGGTCGCAAACTAACAGGTATCTGTAAATTTTAAACTTCGCAACTAGTTATTTAAAATATACTTTAAATGTCACGTATTTATATCGCATTCTTCTTCTATTATCATTATTTTTTTCATGTCCACTTCCATGGATTAAAAACCAAAGAATTTTATAATTTTCGCTATATTAATTTGTAGCTCAGTTCTTTGAGAGTCAGAAGAAACAATATCGGACCTGTCCCGTGTGACTTTTACAAACATAATATGAATATTGTAAAAAAAACATGTAATGTGCAGTGGAATGATTGTGCCAAAATCTATTGTATGTGCGACAGATGTTTTTACAATTGAGTATTGTTTTAGAAAGGAAAAATAAAAATACTATATCAATACTCTCGGGTCGATCTGTCTTCTCTCCGGATGTGTCGTTCATTATTGAGCATCATGACTCTCATGATAGTCCTTGACCTGTCTTCTCCATTCATCTCTTCATTCCGTTCTGTTTGTTCTTCACTTAGTCTAGCGCAGGGGTCTCCAAATTTTTTAGCCTAAGAGCCACACTGACTCGTCCACTAAGTCTCAAGGGCCAAGATCTAGCTAGCTCATCATACCAACATACTGTAGTTTTCAATTACGCGCAAATTTTTGTATTGCGACTAGCCGGCGAGTGAGATATCTATGGCGCAGGGTGCGGGTGTGGACTCCGCTCCGTTCGCAATTACGGTTGGTACTTACGGGCAAGTGTCAAGGACATTTCATTGTGGCGGAGATAACCGATGCGCGTGCTGTGCGTTACGTATTGTTAGGACTACTTACGACCATTCTAAATGTACGAGTATAGTAGTGACACCTTGCAGAGAGAAGTTACGTCACTTTTGTGTGGATTTGTATAAATGTACCGGGCATATCCGGCCCGCGAGCACACCCGTAGTTTGGAGACTCCTGGTCTAGCGCATTAGATATCCTTATATGCACCATTTTTCCATATCTCGAGTACTCAAACCTTCTCCTTCGGCGCAGGCGAGGTGTCCAAAGCATAGGAAGATATATCGTAGGTTGATTATAAATATATATAATAAAAGGATAATTTATAGGTATATAACGTCGTTTAGAGAGCAAACCATCTCCAAGGGCGCTCTAAGTCGGATCTCGAACCTATTATTATTGACAGATTAAAAATATATACCGGAAGGTGATGACTGCGGCAATAAGATTGTTGACAATCTGTGAACAATACTTAACTCTTTTAGGGCAGATTCATTAGAACGTCTTTGCCGTCTTCTGCATCACATTTCACAAGCGTGCTCTTCGAGTCCATTTCTTCATATCGCACATGAATGCTGTATAGAAGAGAGACATCACCAAACACATTTTTGTACCGGTGTTGATTGTTTCTTTTTCCATATATTTTTTAGCTTTTACTTTGACTAAAAACATATTCAAAGGCGTTTATGAAATATCTTCCAAAAAAAGTAAACTTGAGAACCTTCCTGAAAACCTTTATATCATAAGTCAGTCATTCCAAAAGATCGATTCAAATATCCCGATATTTGCTCGATTTGCCTTGTCTAGACGGTTATCAATTGGTACGCACTTTTCCATCGTGCATTATTTTTCTATCGATCATCTGTTTAGTGGACTCACATTAATAACTATTTTTCTATCGATCACCTGTTTAGTGGACTCACATTAATAGCTATAAATAACCAAACACTATTTTAACATCAGTTATATAAGGTCTTTCGGAGTATTGAATTTCCTTCATATACACGTACTATATATGAGCAAACCCTTTGTTAATCCACAGACTTTTGTTTAATCTACCAGACAATTATTTACGCCATCGTGAATGAATATTATTTTCGGTGCCGTATTCACGAACTGAGATCACCACTCGCACAATGAATAACCTTGTTGAATGAATTTTCTGATATCAATATCTTCCATATCTCAGTGAATAAATTAAAGAATGAAACTCTTTAATAAACTAGAATGTAGGTATAATTGAGTCACATTCGATTTGACTTCGAACATTCGATTTGGCTCGCGCGGCAACTCAGTATCCATTATACGCGGCTGCCGCGCGAGCCAATGTTCGATGGTTTGCCGCGCGTAATCGATACATGGCTTACGGTATTTGAGCATAGTATGTCTTTAAAGTTCTGCTAACATATGTTATTACCTGGGGTTCCAATGGGTAGTAGGGCTACGATGGAGAATGCTTGGCTGGAAAGTATAATTCTACAAAATGTCGTAATGCGCCACGTTGCAATGTCACCAGTAACACTACTACCAAGTCCAACTCTCTAGCGTCCACGAGTGGTCTCTCAGGCCCCACGAGCCCCGGGCAATGTGACCACTGACATTCCCATCAGTGTCATAGCAGATAGAGAGTGGACGAATGGCGAGTTTCCAGCGCCATAAAACTGGATCCACCCAGCTAAGGGAAGGTAACCCCAGCAGAAAATCCTCCAGACAAGGCAAGGGGAAACCACTCTGGATATCCCTCACCAGGAAATCACTATAGAGAGAATACTCTCAGGTGATATTCAACGTTGAGGGGATCTGACATGACACTGGGAAGAAGAAGAATATGTTATTATTGTATTGTAATTTATTTTTATCAAACACTGTTTATTCCACTTTTTTATGACGGTATAACCCTACCGGTTTCAAGGCTTTCACCTCATCTTCAGGGGAGCGCAAACAAGACTAAATGCTGTTCGAAATGGCACCGATATACACGGTTCACTCTTACTTCAACGGTTGGGTGCTGGGGGGGGGGGGGGGAGGAGGGGAGAAAGGCATGAGACAATATAAACAACATGTTATTATTGTATATTTTCATATCATGTAAAATAACTAAATAAATAAACCCCTACAACAACTCATACAAAATATTGTACAAAATTATGATTAACTTCAAAAAAATTTAACAACTACGGCGTCACTTTGTGGAACTCCATAATTAATATAAAATTAAAACACGGTTATTTGTTTTATTCCACTTTATTTATTACAAATCACAACGCGTTTCGACACTCACTGTGTCATCATCAGGTGAGTTGTCAAGAACTGAAATATATATTACGAATAATTACACTATGACGTGTGTTGTTTTCGATAACATATTGGGTGTTAACATAAGTTGTGTCCGTTTTTTTTCCAAATTAAAAAATGAACACCAAAAGTAAAACAAAATGGTAAAGGTTATACGTCAATCGAAAGAAAATTTTCTGCTCTACAAGATACAGTGTTTGCTTTTAACACAAGATATTGTGAAGGGGATCTTCATGAATAATATGGTTTAAGCGGTCCTCAACGCAGTCCACTGGTCGTCCGGAACGCTCCATGTCTTTCAGGTAGAAATTACCGTCTTTGAAACGCAAAAACCATCAACGAGCTGTCCTTTAATTCATAGCATCATCACCGTACACTTCGCAAATATCGCGAGCAGCTTTGGCAGCTTTATTCCCTCGATTGAACGCGAATAGAAGGAGGTGTCGAAAATGCATCCTTTCGTCTACTTGACATTTCATTTTGAAGGCTTGTAATCAAATAAAATATTATATGTAACGTAAAAACAAACACAACATCTTGTAGAGCAGAAAATTTTCTTTCGAATGGCGCATAACTTTTATCATTTTGTTTTACTTTTGGTGCTCATTTTTAAATTGGAAAAAAATGGACCCAACTTATGTTAACCCCCTATATATTAAATATATTTTTACTATGTCTGCATTCACGAGGCTTCGCATTTCGTGTAGAATTGACAGAAGACCTATTTCCAATTAATGGAGGTACGAAGAACATAATGTAGATGACACGAAGCTATATGCTGGCGCCAGCTGGGTACAAGGAGTACTCTCAGGAACGGGAGATGAAGTGGGAGGTGTGATCAGGGGCGCCCAAAATACAAGGGGCACGGTCTCTTTGTTCCGGATCGGGGCGCGAAGTGAAATGTCAGCACCGATGTGGAAAGTGACATACACGCGTATGTTTATAGCGGCTTCTTGGAAACGTCTCACGTCTTGCTCAACATTCAACAGATTGCCGCAAGAGTCCAAATGATGCGATAATCCTTCTGTTTATATCAGCCACGTCAACAATAACATCTTTGTTTGTCTCAGTATTTACTTTTAAATTGGTCTAGATTTGTGTTCAATTATTGTGCTTTTATCTTAAATTTCCTTTATAATTTATATTATTTTTGAACTATCTGAGGGTTTATTTGATTAAAAAGAGGAAATCAATCTTCTTCCATAGTTATTTACTATAACCATCAAATTAATCAATAAAAATATTATTTATTTATTTTAAATACAAATGAAGAATGCTACGGATACCCTGGACTTATATGGTCAGCAACACAAGGGTTCTTCAAAACGCCAAAGTTGATAGAGATTTGCTGACTAATATTAAAATCCGAAAGGTGTCCTATTTGGGTCATGTACTTAGAGGAGCAAAGCACAAATGACTGCACCTGATCATCCAAGGCAAAATAGAGGGTCGAAGAGGTGTTGGCAGGAGGCAAATCTCCTGGTTCCGCAATATACGTGATTAGACTGGTATAGGGAGCGTTGGGGATCTTTTTTGGGCTGCCGGGGACAAAGATACCTACTCTCAGGTGATATTCAACGTTGGGGGGGACCTGACATGACACCGAGAAGAAGAAGAAATACAAAAATAAAAGATATCGAAGGAGCAGTCAGAGAAGGTGCATGAATGTGGACCAACGACCTCTGTGGCCTAGTTGGTAAGACACCTGTCTTCTGTAAGTTGCTTGTTCGATTCCCAATGAAATTCAAATTTAATTAAAAAAAAGGAATCCAGACTGGTTCTCACTTCAGACCTCTTTAACATCTTTATGGTTGGCTGGAAAGGATTGCCACAGTTATAAACCAATATAAGACTCGCTCTGTCCTTGGCATGTTTTAAGAAGCGACTGTAAAAAGTCTTAATTTCTAGTCAGTGTTTAACGTGTTTCATTCCTGATTTTTCTTTTTCTTTCCTCTCCACCATCCCTTCCTTTCCTTTTGATTGATGATATCTCACTTTTTATGAAAAAGAATGTTCGGTCGATTGTCCGTCTTTGTGGGGTTCGTGGGCATATGCTCACGTATGTGTTTATGAATTTCGTAGGGATGGATAGTCATTTGAATGATTTATGCGACCACGTAACATGCTTAATTTAATTTTGTCTGATTGCCGCCTGGCAATAAGCCCGCCAGATTGTATTCGCAATAAAAGTGTTATATAAATAAATATACCTCGGTTTGCGGATGATATAATTCCAGAAAAGTTGTCCGTAAATTGAAATTCCGCATATCGAATTTATTTCTTTTCATGTGAAATGTGCATGATGTGTTTCACGAAGAGCGAAATTCAACGAAGTATTTAAAAATAGTCTATACGAGTACATATCCTGTAATACGTAGAAGAAAGAAAACGTATACATGTGAAATACAAAAATAATGACATTGTAATCTATTATCGGACACCGTATATTCCACTTTTTATAACGGTCTTGTTTGTGCTCCCCTGATGATGAGGTGAAAGCCTTGAAACCGGTAGAAAATCGACAAAAACGGGGCAGGATCATTTAGACCAGATTTTAAATGAAGGCACAAATAAAACTAAGAATTATAGAAATTAGTGAATACCGCGTTGGATAGACGATTGTCTTCCGACCCAGTCAGATTTTTTATAATAAAAAGTATTGACAAAGAGTTGAATAATTAATCAATCAATCGCTCAAAATATCAATTTATTTTTCCATGTTTATATGTCCTCAGTAAACAGGCAAAATTCAAGTTTATTGGTGATACAATTGAAAGGCAACAAATCCAGCTCCATATAAATTGAGAGTTCACTTTAAATTACCTGCTTTTGTTGTTGTTTGTCCTTATTATATATAATATAAACTATGTATTCATTTCTTTCTTTCCTTCGATGGTCTTACAGCCCATATCGAGCTTTGGCCTCCGTCAATCTTCGCCTCCAACCCCTCCTGTCTTCCGCCACGACCCCCCAATCCTTCGCCTGCAACAGCCGGGTTGCGTCCCTCTCAACTTCGTCCTCCCATCGCAGCCTTGGCCTGCCTACTCTCGTTCTCCCACCCGGGTGTCCCTCCAGGATTCTTTTGGGTGCTCGTGATGACGGCATTCTCTGCACATGTCCAGCCCATCTCAATCTGCTCAGTCTGACATGTACAGATAGCCTGGGAACTTTGTAGATATTATACAGCTCGTCGTTGTATCGTATTCGCAAGGTTTCGCCGTCATTCACGGGGTCCAGGATCCTACGTAGTACTTTTCTCTCGAAGGCATCCAGCAACTCTGCGGATTTATCTGTCAGTGTCCATGCTTCCCATCCATATACCACCACTGTTCTAATAATTGTTTTGTACAGGGTGACTTTGGTTTTTCTATGGACACTTCTGGACTTGAACACCGGCAGTAGGAAGAAGAATGTTTTGTTCTCTGTTGTGATTCTTCTCTTAATCTCAGCATGCTCCTCGTTTTCCTTCGTTATAGTTGCACCCAGGTAGGTGAACTCTTCCACTACCTCAAAGTCATATTCATCCTTTAATATAATATTAAACTATTTATTCATACGTGTAATTAAATAAATAAATTGTGGATATTGTTTTTTTCGAAGTTCAAATATTTTCGAAGTTCAAGATTATCGAACACTTTGGGTATTTGCTTTGCAAAATTATTCATCTTCTTTTCGATTTCGATAAATCAGTTAACTGCAATTCGCATGAAAAGAAAATCGATTTTTGTTAAGGCTAGTACACACCTAGGACAAAGTCGCGGAACACGTGTCTCGAGACAAGTCTCAGGGCTGTTCCGAAACATTTTTCCCGTGTTCCGGGATTGCCGCGATACAAATGTCTCCGATTCCCCATCGAAACGGGGATTATGATGCAATGTTGCGCAACAAATCGTAGTGTGTACGAGTTCCGAGACTTCTACGAGATTTCCGCCATGGAAGCAGCATTATCTTCATAAATCTGCAAAAGGATTTCGAAATCGGCAGGTGTCATTCTTGAAAATTTTCTGAAACCCATGCCATCTTCTAGTTTAAATATTTCGAGAAGATTCATAGCAACAGTAATGTCTCCCGAAAATAGAGTTCTCTTCCAGTACCGTTTAGGTTTACGATTTTCCTTTTTAACCCTTCCTTCCCTGTGATGTGTAACTAGTACACATTGCTAAAAACTTTAATATCTCTATAAATATAATAAATACTGGGTTCAGATTTTAGGTATTCCTCCGTAATACATTTACGCATTGAATGAAAAAATAATATTAATAATAATTTGCACTTTTCGGCCACATCAGAGACATTTTGTGAAAATCGGGAATAATATCACCAATACAATCAAACGTGTGCCAGTGTGTGACGTAGGTATATTCGTTCTAAAAAGCCGCTATGGGTGAGGAAGCGACGCTATTCACGTCTCACTCTCACTCTACTTCGGTATATGGGAACGCAAGAAATAGAATCTCAGTTCGCAGTTGTTTCTTCCTTCGAATGTTTTCAGCAATTAATTTTAAATTATCATCACTTTTGACTTCAAATTTAATTAATTTAAGCGATTGGCTATGAATATTTTTATTTTTCCGATTTTAAATCGCTCATTTTTACATGTGTTCCTGATCGGGGATCTTCATGAATAATATGGTTTAAGCGGTCTTCATCGAAGTCCACTGGTCGTCGGGAACGCTCCATGTCTTTCAGGTCGAAATGATCGTCTTTGAAACGCAAAACTATCGACGAGCTGCCCTTTCATTCATAGCATCTTCACCGTACACTTCGCAAATATCGCGAGCAGCTTTATTCCCTCGATTGAACGCGAACAGAAGGAGGTGTCGAAAATGCTCACTTTCGTCTACTTGACATTCCATTTTGAAAGCATGTAATCAAATAAAATAATATATGTAACGTAAAAGCAAACATAATATCTCGTAGAACAGAAAATTTTCTTTCGAATGACATATAACATTTACCATTTTGTTTTACTTTTGGTGCTCATTTTTAAATTGAAAAAAAAAAACGGGCACAATTTATGTTAACACCCAATATATTATGTATGACGTTGGCGAAGACGTCGATATTTATATTTAGTGAGAAGTTAGATGAGAAAATAACCGTAAAATTAGTTTGTTTCGTTGAAAGTTAGTCTAATAATTTGTTTATTTTGTGGGCTCAATCATCCGAAGTCCAATGGCAGGTTGCCAATTGCCAACTACCGACTCTCGTAACTCTACTCCACTCCATTCCACTCCACTCCACTTCCCTCGGAACAGATTCGCGTCCTCGACTCGACATTAACATCTCTTATTAATCACCACTGTTCTCAGCATCTAGGAAATTCCTGAAACTTCTAGAATTAACTCACTCGTTTTATTTTCGATGCGGATGCGAAGTCTAGTTATTTTTTAGATAAAAACCCACACCACTTATGATTTGTGTCGAACGGGTCAATGTCGCTTGTTGAATCTGTAATGAAGTTAGTTTTGTTATTGTAACTTATTTTTCAAACGTATCTTTAACCTTTCCCTTCCTGTGCTAAAAAAAATCCGCCCGATCCGGTGTTGTGTATTCAATACACATCAATACATATATAAAAATGATCGATATAAAATCGGAAAAATAAGAATATTCATAGTCAATCGCTTATATAGTATTAATTAAATTTGAAGTCCAAAGTGATAATAATTGAAATTTTATCGCTGAAAACATGAAAAAAAAACATCACAAAACGGATGGAGCGACCACCTCGAACGAAAGCCGGCTGGCTACTAAAAAGAGAGAAGCGAGTGAACTGAGATTCTATTTTTTGCTTTCCCATATACCGAAGTTGAGAGTGAGACGAGAATAGCGTCGTTTCCTCACCCATAGCGGTTTTTTTAGAATGAATATACCTACGTCACACACTGGCACACGTTTGATTGTATCGGTGAATTTATTCTTGATTGTCACAAAATATCTCTGATGTGGCCGATAAGTGCTAGTTTTATTATTAATATTATTTTTTTCATTCAATGCGTAAATAAATGTATTACGGAGGAATACCTAAAATCTGAACCCTGTATTTATCATATTTATAGAGATGATATTAAAGTTTTTAGAAGTAATGTGAACTAGTTACACATCACAGGCAAGGAAGGGTTATCAATACACTCGAGCGCTACTGTAGCTGCAAAACGTGATTAGTACTCTGTTTGATTTTTACTTTATTTACTAGATTTATAGCTGTTTGGGTGTTCCTGAAGCTATACAAAATATTTCAGAATTTAGGGTTAGGGTTCAGATTTTAGGTATTCTTCCGTAATACATTTACGCATTCAATGAACAAATAATATTAATTATAATTAGAACGTATCGGCCACATCACAGATATTTTGTGAAAATCGGGAATAAATTCACCAATACAATCAAATGCGTGCCAATGTGTGACGTAGGTATATTCATACTAAAAAACCGCTACGGGTGAGGAAGCGACGCTATTCACGTCCCACTCTACTTCGGTATATGGGAACGCAACAAATATAATCTCAGTTCGCTCGCTTCAGTAGCTCTCGCCCAGTAGTTCTAGCACATGCCCACGAACCCCACAAAGACGGGCAATCATCCGAACATTTTTTTTCATTTAAAGTGACATATCATCAATCAAAAAAAAAGGAAGGGATGGTGGATGGTTTCTTCATGTCTCTTGCAACAAAAAGCATATTATTCTTCTTCAGCAACGGTCTTCATCACTATTCAAGCTCCTGACTCGGACAAATCTTGTCAAGTATCTACATTTAATAAATTACTGAAGTTGAGAAAGATTTTGTTCACATGTTAACTTTTTTGCTTTAATTTATCTGAAACAGTTTACTTAATACTTTTTTTTATATTTTCTTTATTATATTCTGAAATAAATAAACACACGTTATCAATTTTAAGCAGAATTATTTATACGTCAATTTATTCAAATCTCGTTTGATGAAAACAATAATTCTCAGTATTAAAAATCATTCTATCCCATGACGGGGTGGACGCATGTCTTATATATCCTGACCTTACTTTCGGTTAGAATGTGTTTGTTTCTCCATATAGTGTCCCGTATAGTGAGATGGGGAAGAAGTAGATGGCGCTTCTGGAGGGATCATGTGGACCGCATGGAGGATACAATTCTGGAAAAAATCGCTAAGACTGAAAACCCTACCAGCAGGAGATTAACAGGAAGGCCGCCGAAAAGGTGGAAGGACAGCTGGATGTCATCATCCCAGGACAGCCCACTGTCACAAACAGGTCATACGACCTAGACCAAGAGGAAGTAGAAGAAAAATCATTATAGATACCTGAAAGCTAAATTATAAACAAAAGGGAACCTATGATAGCTAAACTATTTGTGAAGGAAATACATTAAAAATGGTGGGGTAGTTTCATAGCATTCAACCTGCAAAAAGCCTTAAACGATATTGATGAAAAATAAATAAAAATATCTAAATTGTACATCATTTAATTTAGAATCACAGTGATATATTCGTCATATTTTTAAGAATTAAATATAATATATTTTTTTAAACTGCAACAACTCGAGATGTCGAAGAGCTCGATGTTTCTCTCCCCCTCTCTTCTTTCGCTAATGCTCAACCAATGCTGATCATAGGCCTTCCCCACGTTCTTCATCGCTATCTGTCTTGTTTGTGTCTGAAGCTGCCGTCTGGATCCCAATCTTCTGATGTGCACTTCCATCTGGTCTTCTTGCCCCTTTGGCAATCAACATGATCGACCCATTCCCACTTCAGATCTGACATAACCTCATATGTCATGTCAACGGCCGTATTGCACTTTGCACTATTCAGAACTTATTTGCGGACTGATTTGTGAGATATTTTCCATGTTTCACATACGTATAAGGGAACTGATATTCGACACTTATTTAAAGACTTTCGCTTTAGGAAACATGGTTGCTTTTTAATGAGCAAATGCTTACTACATGTTTGTATAATTTGGTTTTAGGACACCTGTCATCCCAAGTGCGTTCCAACATTTACGGCACAAACCAGTACAACAAAACATTTAATAAAAAATGTCAGAAAATAAAAGCCGTCCGATAGTGATTCCTTTGTTTAAGTATTCATTTGTCTAAATTAAGAGTGCCCAAACTTTTTTCGGCCGCAGACCCCTTTACCAAAAACTTTTAAACCGTCGACCCCTAATCATTTACTTTACTTACTCAAATTAATAAGTTTGTACAGCACTCGATATTACATATTTCACTAGATATCAAACTTTTCATTATAATCACTTGTAATTAAGGACTGAAAAAGATAAAAGGATTACGGATTATGGCATTCTCTTGTGCAACATTTAATATTGAAATCTGCGCTGACGAAAATTAAAGCAAAAAAAGAGACTCTTTTAATGACACATTTTACTTTTTCGTTCACAAGTTTGGTATGTAATGTGTTTTTATCAAAAAAGTGTTTTTTTAAATTATTTTACTTCTTAATTAGGTACCTATTGGAATCATAGATATTTTGAAGTAACAAAAAAATAGCAGTAGGAAGGGGGTCTATTTTTGGTGTCGTCGACTCCCTTATTTTTTTATTGAAATTTCGACTTTTAGAAAAATCAAATCGACCCCAGGAGGTAGAAAAATCAAATCGACTTTGGGAACTCTTCATCTAAATCATCGTTTCTCAACCTGTGGGCTACGCTGTAATAGTAGAGAGGGAGGGGGGAGGAGCGAAAATAAAAAAAAACTTACGTGTACAAAAGGAAAATAAAACATTTATTGAAAAAAAATACTATCCAGGTCATTGTTTACTCCAATGGTTAATTAACTATATATCTAATCGTCTTTGTGCAAATACAACATTCGTGCGGCCACATGAACGTGCATCAACAAAATATTAAGTTTTGCAGGGGGGTATCAAATTTAAAAAGGTTGAGAAACAATAACATCAGATATCCATGATCGCATTACTGCTTATTTAAGCGAAGTAAATGAAAAATGACGTCTGAGTAACGTTAACAATATATTTAAAAAAATAAGACAATTGTTTTCTCTTCTTCTTCTTCCTAGTGTCATGTCAGGTCCCCCCAACGTTGACTATCACCTGAGAGTAGGCATCTTTGTCCCCGGCAGCCCGAAAAAGATCCCCAACGCTCCTTATACCAGTCCAATCACTTATATTGCGGAGCCAGGATATTTGCCTCCTGCCAACACCTCTTCGACTTTCTATTTTGCCTTGGATGATCAGGTGCAGTAAATTGTACTTTGCTCCTGTAAGTACATGACCCAAATACCCAGATTTTAATATTAGTCAGCAACTCTCTATCAACTTTGGATCTTTGAAGAACCCTTGTGTTGCTGACCATATCCGTCCAGGGTATCCTTAGCATTCTCCGGTGCATCCACATTTCGAATGTTTCCAGTCGGTTCATACTTCCAACTTTGAGGGTCCATGATTCCACTCCATGCAATAACACTGATCTAACGTAGCATTTGACTAACCGTTGTCGAAGTTTCATTGTTTTCTCTAATAGGTATAAATTACTCCTGTTCGTGGGATTCTACGAAGTAAAGCCATTACGTGTCTTTAAAGTCGCCTTAATTTTATTTTTATAACTTTTATGGGGTAGCAAGGCTAAAAAGGTTGATAAACAGTGGTGTAAATGTGTTTTAAATTTTTTTTACTCTCCTCGCATTTAAAGCTCCTCACATAATTCTTTTGATTTTTTCTGTAATTAATATTTTGTAATAACGTGCATATTTGCATAAAGGATTGCTAGTAGAATTAAAAAATAATTTTTAATTATATAATTTTTTATTTCATTTACATCTGCTTCGTAATAATAATTGACCGAAAAAACTAAAAGTGTAAAAATAATATTTGGAAAATTTTAGTTAAAGAGATTTTGTTTTTTCTTAGCAAGAGGTAAACAACGTATCGCGTTATTTAATATATGGATTGAGATTACATATACGAGTAGATAGAGGTTTAGCAAGAATTCTATGCATTCTATGAACACTGTTAAAATTGATTTCTTTGTTTTTGTTATTCTTAGAATTAAAAGCACGCAAATATGAAACAAACAGTACATAAATCACTTGGAGCTTTGAAGTCAGAAGAGTTTATATAATTTGATCGAATTATTCCTGAAAATTTGGCCTGAAAAATACGCATTTTATTATATCTCACTCGGACCCCTGTTACGCAAGAAAATTGACTGTTTCCAGACGTGATTCAGTGGAACGTCTTAAAAGCTACTGGAGATTCAATGAAAATTTTGTTGAAGAAAAATAAAAAAAATCGGTATCGTAAATACTTTTTGAAGTATTTACAATTCCGGATCGTATTAATAATACTTTTTGAAGTATTTACAATTCCGGATCGTATTAATAATACTCTTTGAAGTATTTACAATTCCGGATCGTATTAATAATACTTTTTGAAGTATTTACAATTCCGGATCGTATTAATAATACTTTTTGAAGTATTTACAATTCCGGATCGTATTAATAATACTTTTTGAAATATTTACAATTCCGGATCGTATAAATAAAATACTCTTTGAAGTACTTAAAATTCCGGATCGTAATAATACTCTTTGAAATATTTACAATTCCGGATCGTCTTAATAATACTCTTTGAAGTTTTTACAATTCCGGATCGTACTAATAATACTTTTTATTTTTGTCATCTTTTTATTTTCTGTGTTTTTTTTATCTTCTTGTTCTACGTGTTCAAGGGTGTGGGCTGAAAAACATCTGGTGTCCCCGTGTCTGGGCTCGCCCTATATTGGTGGGGTGTATCTTGGCCGGGGGAATAAATAAATACAGGTTTATTGATAGCAACATAGTATGTACATAATACATTTAGACACATTTCAAGAACACATTAAAAGAAGAATACATTGAAAAACAGAAGCTATCAAAAGGTCTGGGCTCATCTAATAACATCCCCCCGGCCAAGATACATCCCACCAATATAGGGCGAGCCCAGCCACGGGGACACCAGATGTTTTTCAGCCCACACCCTTGAATAATGTTTTTCCTCTCAACCCACTTTGAATAATAGTAATAAAATTAGTAATAATAATAAAAGGACAATTTATATGTTGCTGTTTAAAGAACAAACACTCATCAAGGGCGCTCTCGCTAGTCACTCGAATGCACTATTATTGGCAGATTAAAAATAGGAAAGTAGTGAATGTGGCCATTAGATTAGTTACTTCCCCGCGTCTGCTAAGGTCCAGAAAAACATATTTGGTAACAAAACCGCTGAAGACTTATCAAGTAAAGACAAAGTACAAATTAACCCTTTTGTGCAAAGATTATAGGTAAATATTTTATAAATGATCGGGCAGGAGACCTTTATGACCTAATTGTTAGACTATTTGAAAGTAGGACATTTGAGAACTTTAAGAGAAATGGTCAATTCCACGCCTGGTACTAATGTTGTTATATACTTACAGCACAACTGCATGTTACGTGCTAACTCTTTCCTGAAAGTTCACTTTGAGCACTCGATGATAATGTTGTCTACCACGCTCTTCTTTTAAACTTCAGTGACTTCATTGACCTAGTCTGTAATATACTTCTCTTCGATCCGAAGTTGTCGGTTTTGATTCCGGATAGTTACCAAAAATAAAAAAATGAAAATTCCAGTCTGGTTGACGAGTTCGACTTAGATATACTCGCACAATACGACCTCCGTGACCTAATTGGTAAGACGGCTGTCTCCCAGCCCTGAAGTTGCTGGTTCAAATCCCGCTAAAACCCAGATTTTTTAAAAATATGATTCCAGTCTGATTCTTTATCTTCAGGTCTTTTTAACATTTTTCTTGTTGGCTGAAAGAGATTGTCACATGGCAATACACCCGCTAGGTTATATTGTATACAACGAAAGTGCAATACAATACATGTGCAAGAGGTATTGCCTCTGCGTGTATTAACTAACTTCGTTTAAAGCACAACATATTAAGTTTTTTGTAAAAATACCTTGACTCGTTATCTTAAATGCTTTTTCAGCAAAACAAATTATCATTTAAATATTAAAATTGTTCCTAGTAACAAGTATAATATTGTGTAATAAGAAAGAACATTTCTTTTTTACAACAACTGATACTATCTTACATTGGAAATAACAAATATATTTTTATTGCAAATTTTCCATTGAAAATACACACAATATTTTTTATTATTTTTCATTATTGCTGTTTACATAAATTAGAGCTACCCAACCAGGATCTACCAATCGATTGCAGCGTGTTTTTAAGGACAATAGATCTTTACTTTTTCTTCCTTTGCATATACTTAAAAAATACTTAAGTCGATTTTAACAAGAAATGTAATAAACCAAAAAAAAGGGTGTCCGGTTTTGGATCTACAAATTCGGCAGAATCCGTTCCTTTCCGAAATGAACATTTAAAATCAGAAATAAGAAATTCTTCGATTTAGAAGTGATGAACACCTTGATCAGTTTATAAGATTATCCCTTTCGTCATATAATCTGGTAAGTTGGAACAAATTGCCATTTGGCAAGGCCAGGTTGTTTTTACAATGAAGTTTTAATAAATAAATAAATCTCATCGACTTTCGTCACTTAGTTAATAAGACTCATGTCTTCCATCCCAAAGTTTGCGGGTTCGATTACCGTTGGAAATGATTCTATTCTATTCTATTTTAACATATTCTATTTTAACCTGGTTTTCACTGAAGGCCTCGTTAACCGAAAATTTTCAGCGTCTTTCCAATCATGGATTAGCGCTACGCTCAAACAGAGATTGTTTATTGACCTTTCCAGTTCACCACTCCTCTTTCTTTACGTCGTCCTTTACTGTCCATGCAGTGAGACTCTGGAATCAGTTACAAACCATCATAAGACTCGCTCCGTCCTTGGCATGCTTTAAGAAGCGACTGAAAATAACTCTTAATTTCTGTCAGTAAAATAACGTGTTTCATTTCTGATTTGTCTTTTCCTTTCCTCTCCACCATCCCCTCCATTCCTTTTGATTGATGATATCTCACTTTATATGAAAAAGAACGTTCGGGTGATTGTCCGTCTTTGTGGGGTTCGTGGGCATGTGCTCACGTATATGTTTATGGATTTCGTGGGGATGGATAGTCATTTGAATGATTTATGCGACCACGTAACTTGCTTCATTTACTTTTGTCTGATTGGTTGGAAGAGATTGCCGCCTGGCAATAAGCCCGCCAGATTGTATTGCAATAAAAGTGTTAAGTAAATAAATAAATAAATAACATATTTCTGGTTGGTTGGAAAATATTTCATCATGTCAATAAGCCCTCCCATTTGTAATATATACAAAGAAAGTGTAATAAAGTACAAAAATATAACTCACCTTTGAAAAAAATAGCCAAATGTAAACAACGTCAATGATCTCAATGACATTACTTCTAATGATACCAAGTATTGTGTTCCTAACCTTTTACAATTGCTTCATAACATGATTAATTTGTAAGTTTAAAATAAATTATATATAATTGATTTGTTGCATTTTTCCTGTACACTGGCAGGTCGCGATGAAGTCCTTAAAAAAATTAGCAAAAGGTGCAAAAGCGTTGGGCAACCCTGATATACACGAATGGAAAACATATTTTATCGCATTTCATTAATGTCCATTTTGCCGGAAACAGAACTATTGTATTATATAATATTGTATTGTATATCTTCTCAATAAACAATACGAAGCCACTGGCTGGATTTTTCCACTCATCGTTCTTTATCTTCCCACTAATTGCTATGTTGGCTTTGTATTGTTAACAAATTATTATATTCGTATCATACGCAGTTTTCCCGGGAACAGAACATAACTATCGTATTATAGTATTGTATAGTATATTGTATGATATCTTCTCAATAAACAATACGAAGTCACTGGCTGGACTTTTCCACTCATCGTTGTTTATCTTCCCACTAATTACTATAGTATGTTAGCTTTGTATTGTTAACAAATTACGAGTATTATATTCGTATCATACGCAGTATAATGAAATATTGTAGATACTCTCTTAACGTAAACAATTTATTGTGATATTTGGTTTATTATTGCGTACTTTTTCCTCTAATTGCTTTGTTGTTACTCTGGCGTCTGTCTGTCTGCCTCCGCTCTAGAAAATATTTCTGTATTGTCAATTTTGTTGACGACCTTTGTGACCTAATTGATTATAATAATATAGTATGACTAATATTAATTACAATAATGCTAAAAATTATGATGTTCATGATAATAATAATAATAGTAATAATAACAATAATAACAATGGTTATAATATTAATATACAAATAATAATAATAATAATAATAATATTAATAATAATAATAATAAAAATAATAATAATAATAACAACAATAATAATAATGACAATAATAATAATAGTTATAATATTAATATACAAATAATAATAATAATAATAATAGTTATAATATTAATATACAAATAATAATAATAGTAATAATAATAATAATGATAATAATAATAATGATAATAATAATAATAATAATAATAATAACAATAATTATAATAATAACAACAATAATAATAATAGTTATAATATTAATATACAAATAATAATAAGAGCATCAATAATAATAATAATATAATAATAATGATATAATAATAGTATTAATTATTATATTAATACTTACAAAAATAACAACAATAATAGTTATATAATAATGGTGTATAATGATAGTTATAATTCTTGTATTAATAATAATAATTACAAGACAACAAAAATGACTTAATAATAGTAATAATAATAATATTATTATTAATACTAATAAAAACAAAAATATAAATGGCGATAATTATTATATAATAGTAGTTAACATATATTCATAATAATGGCATTAATAATAATGCTTCTAATAATTATATAACAATAGCAATAATTATTATATTATAAATAATAATTATAACAATAATTATAATTAAAATGGTTAATTATCGTAATATTTTTTACAGAATTATTAATAATGATAACAATATTCATACTATTAATTATAATTATATCATATAATATTCTTTATTCATTGAATTAATAATAACAATGATAATATTAAGGATAAAATATAAGCAATTATATTTTTTAAATTAACTAAAATAACAATGAAATAATAATAGTCATAATAATAAAATTGATAGCGATATTTATAATGATAATAAAATTGATAGCGATATTCATAATAATAATAAAATTGATAGCGATATTTATAATGATAATATAATTGATAGCGATATTTATAATGATAATAAAATTGATAGCGATATTTATAATTATAATAAAATTGATAGCGATATTTATAATGATAATATAATTGATAGCGATATTTATAATGATAATAAAATTGATAGCGATATTTATAATGATAATTAAATTGATAGCGATATTTTATAATGATAATATAATTGATAGCGATATTTATAATGATAATAAAATTGATAGCGATATTTATAATGATAATAAAATTGATAGCGATATTTAAAAGGATAATAAAATTTTTAGAGATATTTATAATGATAATAAAAATTATTATTATTTAAGGACAATTTATGTTGCGTCGTTTAAAAAGCAGACTTCCTTTCTTGTTTTCAAGAACTTCCTAAAGCTGCAAACGCCACCCATATCTCTAACACTAAGAGGCAGACAAATAAATATGACTCGAGAAAACGAACATTCACCAAAAATGACAATCATCAAATTATTAGTATCGCGCTATCACAATATCATACAATGTTATCGACTAAAGTCAATCAACAAATATACTATTAACATATATTATGCAATACTATATTATGCAAAGGGTTGATCATGTTATGGTAGCAACAGAGTCTTCAGTGATGTAAGCCTTCTGCTCAGCCAAGTTAAGGATAATTAGGAGAGTGGAACATTAAACTTGAGAAAATGTAGGATGGTTACTGTGACGTTTGAAATGTCATATCTCAAAGGGATGGGGTAAAATCGTTTTTTTTTACAATTCGAATAGTTTTTTCATAAGTCGAAATATGGTTTTTCTCTAAACTGACGTTTTAATTCCTAATTTTCATTATACTGACTTTCTAATAAAGAGACAAAATAAAAAGCTCACGCATTCGTGGAAGCCTAGGTGTTACAGACATCAACAGTAAGATGGAGGAGAGGCGATTGAGATGGTATGGGCACGTTGGACGCAGAGAACCCGATCACATTGTGAACCAGGCAATCTCCATGGATCTTTCTCGAATAACAACCAGAGGAAGACCAAATAATTCATGGGTGGTGCAAAAAGATAACCTGATGCAGAGGCACGGCCTGGGGGACGTAGTCCGGGATAGAAGAGCATACAACCTGAGGACGAGGAGAGTGACCCCAACAGTCTTCGCAGGCAGTGAGTTGGGATAGAGCCAGGGAGAAGACTGACATTCTAATGTATTGTATGCTTTGTATCTATCTTTAAATAGGCCAAGATCCACTATGAATTAATACTAATTACGAACATTTAATTTTATGTATAAAAAAATCGAAAATCCAATTATTGTATACCCCATCCCTAGCCAATGCAGACTAACGTAGTGATTTTTGACAAACGTCACCAAATATTATTTGATTTTAACAAACTGACACATTTTTGCTAATTTGTAACAAGATGTATTAATTTGTCATTATTGTTAGTTTTATGTAATGTATTTACCTAAATAACTTGCTATTTATTAGAATCGAGGCTTATATTAAAGTTGATGAAATAATTAAAATTACAGAACGTCGTTACAAGGTTGTATTAGGGCAAATTTGTGAACTGTCACAGGGACCATGCTACAATTTCTCAAGTTTAGTTGCACGACTCTGAGTAATGAGACAGTGACTAAGAAGAACTAACTGATGTGTTAATATAGTTCATCCTGACTAAAATATACATATATATACTCCATATATTATTATTAATGTTGATGTCAACGGAGCATGTTACAATCCGATGAAAAAAACCTTTTCTTTGTTGCCTTTGAATCAGCTGCTCGCAAGTGAAAAATCGCCTTTCAACGTCTCTCGGTTTCAGTTCATAAGGCACCCAATTTCCTTGTTTTTGAATCATTCCCATAGCTCTCAATCGTACGGAAACGGCTTGTTGAGTCACTCCCAATGATTCTGCAAGCTTCTCTTGCGTTTGACTCTGATCTTCTTCGAGTAATGCCTCTAATTCTTTGTCCTCGATTTTTTTTGGCTGTCCAGAGCGAGGCTTGTCTTCGACGCTGAAATCTCCATCCTTGAAACGTCGAAACCATTCCCTACATGATTTATCAGTTGGAGCAGCGTCACCATAAACTTCGACAAGCATTCGATGAGCTTCAGCTGCACTTTTCTTCCAATTAAAGCAGAAAATTAAAACCTCCCGCAAATGCTGCTTGGTTAACAACAAAAAAATCGACATTTTCAACACTGTACAAAACAAGGTTTTTGCATGAAACTCAAAGCGATATAAACTGAATATTATTGGCAGATGTCTAACCTCTGAAACCGCCAAAATCGGCTGTCACTATGAACCATTCATAACAGCCAGAGCCATCTTATGGAAACGGACGGAACTAATTTGTACTCTTAATACATTTAATGCAATAATATACAAAAACCGTACAACGAGTATGTCAAATGTAGCAAAAATGACAATATATAATGGTGTGTTGGTGCTCAGCTTGACGTATGGAAGTGA
Source organism: Odontocerum albicorne (assembly GCA_949825065.1). Classification (NCBI taxonomy): domain Eukaryota; kingdom Metazoa; phylum Arthropoda; class Insecta; order Trichoptera; family Odontoceridae; genus Odontocerum; species Odontocerum albicorne. Next base: position 2,083,399 of record OX463841.1, read on the forward strand.
ACCTTAAACTGGTGGAAGAAGGATGACACTTGGATTAAGGATGTGGAGATGTGTGCACTCAGAAGAAATGTGGAGGGAAATGACCGAAAGAAGATATCAGAAATAAATACATGGGCATAATGGATGTTTTCAGTAAGATGAAGAAAAGTGCTTTAAAATGATTTGGACATGAAGGGAGAATGGATGACGAAAGTACATATGAGTAAGCGATTATACAAGTTAGAAGCGGAAGGTGTGCGTGGAAATGGAAAAACCGAGAAAAATGTGGCTGGATCATTTAGACCAGATTTTAAAAGAAGGCACAGATAAAAGTAAGAATTGAAGAGTAACACTCATAACTCATGAGCCAAAAAATACGTAAAGAGTTATACCAAAAAAACTGCACGTTTTCTACAAAACGTTTTATTTGTGACAAATAAAAAAAACGTACTAATTATATAAAGCTATTTTTATAGTTTGGGACTGTCAAGGCATAATTTTAATTGAATATATGCCTCAAGGGGAGACCATCAACTCTGCAAGATACTGTGAGACCCTAAAAAAATTGCGGAGGGCGATTCAGAACAAGAGGAGAGGCATGCTGACAAAGGGAGTCTGCCTGCTGCACGACAATGCCAGACCAAACACGGCCAACGCCACGAAGGAACTGCTCGTTTAAATGGGATGTCCTGAACCATCCCGCGCATTCCCCTGACCTACTACCTTCAGATTACTATCTCTTTACCTCCCTGAAGCTGCACATGGGTGGAAAAAGGTTTTCAACCGACGAGGAGGTAAAGGAGGAGGTGGAGAAGTAGACGGAGGGGTTGGCGGGAAACTACTTCGAGGAAGGCATCAAAAAGTTGATACCCCGCTTCACCACCTGCATTGAGAGGAATGGCGACTATGTCGAAAAATAGCTTACATATGTACTACGGTAACCACGTAATTTTTTTGTTTGAATAAAAAAAATTGTAACCTATAAAAATTCAGTACACTTACTTTCTGGATATGCCTCGTATGTTATGCCATTTATGGGTATACTATAATGTCGCTTGTTGATAGACTGTTTTTCCATAAAAAAATGAACAGTCAAAAACATGGTTGTTATGTGGTTTATGAGTTTTACACTTCAATTATAGAAAATAGCGAATACCGCGTTGGATAGACGATTGTCTTCCGACCCGAAGATTGCGGGCTTGATTGCCGTTAAAAGTCAGATTTATTTATAATAAAAAGGATTCTAGTATGGCCTCTTTAATAATTTTCTTGTTGGCTGGAAAAGATTGCCACATTGCAATAATCCCACCAGGTTATAACTGTATACAACGAAAGTGTAATAATAAAAAATATGTGCATGACGAGTTTGTGGTTGGTTTGTTGGTGTACACCTTTACCTTCAAATAGGAAATAATCGGGTTCTTAAGCATTGGGATGTCCTTAAGCATCGGGATATTTCAGTACTACAATGGTCATTTTCCTGTAGATCTTGTATCAATTGAATTTTATACGGATAAAAATGCAATTTTTTTGTGATAATTTTTAACAAACATGATGGAGACATTCCCAATTCTTGTGCACGGAGTCGATTAGAGGTGCATGGACGTTCACCAACTTTTCTGGCGTACGTTGGCAACGTTATCGTCCGGAATTCCTTTCTGGCGTACGTTGGCTAAGTTACCGTCCTTTGCTTTATCTCCCAGTGTATGCAAATTTTCAAAATTATTCATTACGGGGAGTTGTTTTATGTGGAGGAGGTGTAAGTTGTGTGCTTGGATAGAAAGTTTGGAGATATATTCTCTCTGCCTAGCCCGCAAGGGACACGGTATTATGATATGTATGTTTTGCACAAACAATACTTGTTTGCGCTCCCCTGATGATGAGGTGAAAGCCTTGAAACCGGTAAGATTATACCGTTATAAAAAGTGGAATAAACAGTGTTTGATAAAAACAAGTAACAATGTCTTTAAACCTCCACAATGTTAATGCCTTAACTATAAATAATATGTATGATTGTATGAGTGTACACGTACTTTATTATCACAGCTTTCTTTTATTTTTTTGAATAGATACTAAGAATTTATTGGTGATTTTGATAACGAATAAATAATTTGGCAATGTTATTCGTCGCGTGCTAAAATTATTCAAGCATGTTTGCGATCAAAGTCCACCCGTCCTACGACCCGTCCCATTTACCGTTACTCTAAAATATTATATATATCTTTGGTTCCTCGCTTTGAAACTGTTCCAGAAATAATGAATTTACGAATATAACGTATCAATCAACAATTCTCGGGACTAATCAACAGATGGCACCTCTAATAACAAATCCATACCATTCTCAGTTAGTATCAACTTTTAGAAATTACGTGTCAAACTTTCATTACATTCCGACATTGTGTCATTCAGTTACAGTGGTTTTAGTGATGTTGCTTTTGCTATTTTCAAAACAATGGAAAAAACCGAATTTCGTGTGTTGATAAAACATTGCTTTTTAATGGGAAAGAATAATGTTCAAACTCATTGATGGCTTGAAAAGTGTTATCCGGGCTCTGCTCCGTCGAAAACAACCATTTGTCGGTGGTATGCTCATTTCAAACGCGGTCGTACAGACACAAATTGATGCTGACGCTCTGGTCGTCCAAATGAGGCTGTTACACCAGAAAACATAAAAAAAAACTCAAAATCGTGATGGAAAATCGCAAAGTAAAGTTGCGTGAGAAAGCTGATATCCTGAAGATATCATTTGGTAGTGTTTAATCTATTTTGCATGAACATTTGTTCATAAAAAAGCTTTTTTTTCGAAATGGGTGCCGCGTTTGCTCACAATGGAACAGAAACAACAACGCATCGATGATTCAGAGCGCTGTTTGGCACTGTTTACGCGAAATAAAAGTAAGTTTTTGTGACAATGGATGAAACTTGGATCCACTACTATACTCCGGAATAAAATCGGCAGTCACCTGAGTGGAGAGCAGCCGGTGAAAGTCGTCCGAAGCGACCAAAAACTCAACAGTCGACCGGGAAGGTTATGGTCTCCGTATTTTGGGATGCGCATGGTATAATATTCATCGATCATCTTGAAAAAGGTAAACCATCAATAGCGAATATTACATAACGTTATTGGAGCGTTTGAAGGCAGACATTGCAAAAAAAACGGCCCCATATGAAGAAGAAAAAAGTTCTGTTTCATCAGGACAATGCACCGTGTCACAAGTCGATGGTAACGATGGCAAAATTGCGTCAGTTGAACTTCGAATTGCTTCCGCAGATTTGACCCCAGCGACAATTGGCTGTTCACAGACCTCAAAAATATGCTCCAGGGAAAGAGATTTGGCTCCAATGAAGAAGTGATTGCCGAAACTAACGCCTATTTTGAAACCAAAGATAATTCGTTCTACACGGCTTGCATAGAAAAGTTAGGAAAGCGTTGGAATGAATGTATCGCTCTTGAAGGAGACTATGTTGATAAATAAAGAATAATTTTGGCAAACAAATGTTGTTTTAGTAGTTAGTCCCGGGAATTAATGATCGACGTGTTATGATATCCCATATGTATGGATATATTACGGCCCGTGAAATATTGTCTTCATTTAAAACCAGATTTTTAGACGTTGGCTTTCATTTTAGAAATAGATAATGATCTAATATATGGGGGGCGGGGGTTGAAAACCTTTTTTGTTGGAAGGCCGCATTGAGTAAGTTCGAATCTAATAAGGTTGCATTCAATTAGATGCGCTTCTCAATGTTTATTATTTTGTAAAAATCTAACTAATACTCGTACAAGTATGTACTAACATAAAAAATCTAACTACTACTCATATGTACTAACATAAAAAATCTAACTACTACTCGTATGTGCTAACATCAAAATCTAACTACTACTCGTATGTACTAACATAAAAATCTAACTACTACTCGTATGTACTAACATCAAAAATCTAACTACTACTCGTATGTACTAACATCAAAATCTAACTACTACTCGTATGTACTAACATAAAAAATCTAACTACTACTCGTATGTACTAACATCAAAAATCTAACTACTACTCGTATGTACTAACATCAAAATCTAACTACTACTCGTATGTACTAACATAAAAAATCTAACTACTACTCGTATGTACTAACATCAAAAATCTAACTACTACTCGTATGTACTAACATCAAAATCTAACTACTACTCGTATATACTAACATCAAAATCTAACTACTACTCGTATATACTAACATCAAAATCTAACTTCTACTCGTATGTACTAACATAAAAAATCTAACTACTACTCGTATGTACTAACATAAAAAATCTAACTACTACTCGTATGTACTAACATCAAAAATCTAACTACTACTCGTATGTACTAACATCAAAAATCTAACTACTACTCGTATGTACTAACATCAAAATCTAACTACTACTCGTATGTACTAACATCAAAATCTAACTACTACTCGTATGTACTAACATCAAAATCTAACTACTACTCGTATGTACTAACATCAAAAATATAACTACAACTCGTATGTACTAACATAAAAAAAGAGATTTTTACTTACATACATATTCTTAACATCTCGCTATTTCTCTTTCTGGATAGCCAGGGAGAACAGAGCCTCAGACGTTCCTATCTCGACATGACTTCTTTGCTTCTTCTGTATTCATAAAGTTTTTCATACAAGTACTACTGTTTACCTAAATTTATTCATTCAAAATATAATTCGCTTGATCCAACCACACTTTCTTTTGTCCTCCTCCTTCACGCATTTCACTCACTTTTGTACATTCATTATTTTTCAATCATTTGTTATGCATGCCCAAAACGCTTCAGTATGCTCCATTTTATCTTACGCAATACATCAACACATCCTTAGCCTCTTCTACATTCATACAACTTCTACGACTTCTCTGACTTCCTACATTTCCTTCTTTAAGAATATCGTTCCCTTCATCCAACCACACTTTCCTAGGTCTTCCTCTCCAACGCCTTCTACTCACATTTGCATTATATCTGTTTTTTAAAGTCTTTATTCATTCATTCGTTCCACATTCCCAAACCTTCTCAACGTACTCTTATTCATCTTGCTTAACCCATCAGCCTTAAGATAACATTCATCCTTAACCTTTCCCTTCCTGTGCTAAAAAAATCCGCCCGTTCCGGTGACGTGTATTTAATACACATCAATACATATGTAAAAATGAGCGATTTAAAATCGGAAAAATAAAGATATTCATAGCCAATCGCTTAAATTAATTAAATTTGAAATCAAAGTGATTTTAATTGAAATTTAATTGCTGAAAACATGAAAAAAAAAACATTGGACGACTTTCACAAAAATCGAACGAAAGCCGGCTGGCTACTAAACGAGTGAAGCGACCGAACTGAGATTCTATTTTTTGCGTTCCCATATACCGAAGTAGAGTGAGAGTGAGACGTGAATAGTATCGCTTCTTCACCCATACGGATTTTTAGAATGAATATACCTACGTCACACACTGGCACACGTTTGATTGTATTGGTGAATTTATTCCCGATTTTCACAAAATATCTCTGATGTGGCCGATAAGTGCTAATTATTATTAATATTATATTTTCATTCAATGCGTAAATGTACTATATAACGGAGGAATACCTAAAATCTGAACCCAGTATTTATTATATTAGGTCCTTACATATGAAATTGGCGTTTTGCCGTACTGGCAACTTTGATCTCAAATATCTTCTCTTTGGTTAGGAATTCCAAATTCAAATTTATACAGCTATTTACTCAAGTATTTGTGTTTCGAAAATTATAATTCATTTGTTTTTTCCTCAATTGTTTTTTTTCTTTGCGTCACTCAGTTTACAAAATGGAAAACTTGAAATATCGCGTTATTTACGAGTACGAGTTCCACCGTGGCACCAGTGCTGCAGAAACGGCTCGAAGGATTAATGATGTGTATGGCGACGGTGCCGCAAAAGAAAACACAGTGCGTTTTTGGTTCCAACGTTTTCGTTCTGGAAATTTCGAGCTGCGGAACAAGCCCCGTGGACGGCCGGAGACCAAAGTTGATAATGAAGAATTGAAGGCTATTGTGGAAGCGGATCCATCGCAAACCACGTCCGAGTTAGCTGCAGGCTGCGGTGTTAGTGATAAAACTGTTTTAATCCACTTGAAGCAAATTGGGAAGGTGAAAAAGCTTGAAAGGTGGGTACCTCACGAATTGAGTGAAGCAAATCAACAAACGCGCGTTGACTGCTGCGTTGCATTACTCAACCGGCACAATAATGAAGGGATTTTGAATCGAATCATTACCTGTGATGAAAAGTGGATCCTGTATGATAATCGGAAGCGCTCATCGCAATGGCTGAACCCTGCCGAACCAGCCAAACCATGCCCCAAGCGAAAATTGACTCCAAAAAAGTTACTTGTGAGCGTTTGGTGGACTAGTGCTGGTGTCGTTCACTACAGCTTTCTTAAATCTGGCCAGACGATTACGGCAGATGTCTATTGTCAGCAACTGCAAACCATGATGGAAAAGCTAGCTGCTAAACAACCGAGGCTGGTTAATCGCTCTAGGCCACTGCTGCTTCATGATAACGCTAGACCACACACTGCACAACAGACGGCTACCAAATAAGAAGAGCTTCAATTGGAATGTCAAAGACATCCACCGTACTCTCCGGACCTTGCCCCAACAGATTACTATTTTTTTCGAAATTTGGATAACTTCTTGCAAGGGAAAAAATTCAACTCCGATGGGGCAGTCCAAACCGACTTCAAAGATTTTATTGATTCCCGTCCGAATGGTTTTTTTAGTAAAGGGATCGATGAACTACCTATGAGATGGCAAAAGTGCATAGATAGCAATGGTACATACTTTGATTTAATAAATATATTATATTAAAAAAAATCAACTTTATGTTCCTCCCAAACAAAACGCCAATTTCATATGTAAGGACCTAATATTTATAGAGATATCAAAGTTTTTTAGAAACTATGTGTACTAGTTACACATCACAGGACTGGAAGGGTAAATCACTTCATTCAGTATTTTTTCATACATTGACACTCCATGTATTCGCCTCAATGTATGCATTTCTACAGCATTGATTTGACTCATCTTACTCTTTTTTCACGTCTACGTTTCACTCCATACATCAAAGTTGAGACCATAATACTATAGTGGACTATCATGTTAGCTGATTTTTATACTGCCTGGTTCAAATATAATGTTTTAATGTCCCGTCGACTTTGTTTCGTATAGCTACAGGCAGTTTTATATACTTCTTAACTCTTCCATAATTTAGGAAAATGCTACCCAAACTATAGAATTCCTCAATTTGCTCCAATCTTTCTTTAAACTTCCATATATCGCGTTAGCTTTTCCTTTCACATTTTTCTATCATATATTTTGCATTTATTCTTAAATATTCCTCTTTGCATCTCTCATACAATTTACTTATCAAACTAATATATTTTGGTTTCGGACTAATAAATACACAAATTTATATATTGGCTATTTATTACGTACTTACTCGTATTTGTTTTGATGTAACAAAAATATACAGGATGCGTTTTAATGTAACGAAAATATACAGGTGCGTTTTAATGTAACAAAAATATACAGGATGCGTTTTATGTTCCAGGCCGATGCTTTATTATAATTACTTTTAAATGAAACAAAATTTTATAATTTATATTTAATTGATCGATTTTATGGTTTTTAACCATTATGTATGTAATATTAAACTGCTTAACTATTTCAATGTATTACTGCCTAACTATTTCAATGTTGTCTCAACTATTTAATTTCCCATTTATCATTTTGTAAAATTTGGACTCCTTTGAGGCTTTTCTTTTTTTCGTTCTTGCTGATAGTTAACCTGAGGTCGTATATGTGGGTTTACTTTTTGTTTTGTTTTCTGCCATACGTTTTTTTTGTTTTTTTTTATTTATTTATTCTTTAATCTAGATATGCGGGGGTGTGGGATGGAAGCCCCCGATGCCCTTGCGATCGGGCTCGCCCTGCGTTGGTAGGGTGTGTTTCGGCCGGGGGAATGTTTGTGGGATGAGCCCGGACCTTTTTAATGTCTTCTCTCTTGAATGTATTTTTTTTGTCATCCATTTATTTTTGTGTTTTTTTTTATCTTCTTGTTCTACGTGTTCAAGGGTGTGGGCTGAAAAACATCTGGTGTCCCCGTGGCTGGGTTCGCCCTATATTGGTGGGGTGTATCTTGACCGAGGGGATGTTATTAGATGAGCCCAGACCTTTTGATAGCTTCTGTACTAAATGTATTATCTGCAATTTATGTGTTTTAGAAGTGTTATTTAAATATATTTTGTACATACTATGTTGCTGTCAATAAACCTATATTTATTTATTTATTTATAATGTCGGTCAAGTGGCCGCCTCTGGCCGTGGCGCAAACGCGAGCTCTTCCAAGCATATTTTTCATTACATTCTCGCAGACTTCTGGTGTTATTTCAGCAATTTCTTTTCGAATGTTGTCCTTAAGCATCGGGTTGTGGTTGGTTTGTTGGTGTACATCTTTCCCTTCAAGTCCCTTTACAGGCAATAATCGAGTTCTTAAGGAAAAAATCGAGTTGTGTTCGAATTGAATCATAAACAAAAACGCATGTAACAGGTGTCAAAATAGCTCCTATCAGGGAGGATTTTTTCATTGAATCTTCTTTTGCTCTTTATTTTATTTATTTATTTAAAGATTAAAATATAAAAATAATAAATTACGAACAAACATGTTCATGAAAATAAAAGGATTTGTTCTTAAAAAATGGGATACATTCAACAGGCACTTAATGGCCTATAATACCACAGATAATATTAAAGATCTGGGTGTCTTGTTCCAAAGCAATTTTGCATTTGGTCCTCACAAAGAAATTATGTGCAATTCAGCTTATAAAATTCTAGGATTTGTAATGAGAATCTCTAAGTCATTTGAAAACCAAACGGTGCTCAAAACGTTGTTGATTTCATTGACCCGTAGCAAACTAGAAAGCAACGCTTGCATTTGGAGCCTGGTAGAGATGCAGAACTCACTCATGGTGGAGAAAGTACAAAAAAATATCTACGATATCTCTATATGAGTGAGTTCGGGGTCGATCCATGGATTTATCCTACTCAGTTTCTGCTGGGCATGCTCGGGTATACCTCCTTGAGCGTAAGAAGTGATCTGCGTCTCATGTTGTACGTTATCAGACTCGTTTGAGGAGTTGTGAGCTACCCAGCATTACTACAAAGATTAGCGTTAAATGTTCCTACTAATTACACTCGACTGCGCCGGCAAGAACTGTTCTCAATAACATACGCAAGAACGGGTATTCCAGCCGCTATGCCTGTTGGAAGGGTCTTAACTCTTTTGAACGGGACTGCTTCGGATATTGACATATTTCATATCACATTACCAAAAGCGAATGAAAAATTTCTTCTAAGATTGCGCGCGTCAGAAAGCACTCAACATATTTGGGTGACTTTGAATATAATATATGTGTTAACATTTTTTGTATTTTTCAATGTAATTGGGCTAAACCTGTATTGAGAAAGTAAAGAAAAATAAAATAGCCTAAAGGCCGCAAGTTCCCCGCCCTCCCATATATATTGTAATATGTGTAAAAAAACGATGCATGATGCGATTTATGGTATATGCAAACAAGGCTGGCGTATCATGTATGATTTTCAGTGGACTTAAATTCCTGAATTGTTCTTTATCATTCCTTATTTACATACATATACTTATGTCGTTTGCCTGCCGGGATAAGCAGAGAAGACAGAACGCTAGACGTTTATATTTCAACACAGATATTTCACCTCTTTCACATCCATATACCTCATACAGCTCATACGATTTGTCTTCCTTCTTGTTTTTTTATTCTATCGAAATATTATTCACTTTATCTTCCTCTTCCACGCTTTCCACTGAATATTTGATTTGTTATTATTTTAGATGCGAGGAAGTCCCCGCCTTTCTATCCTTACACTAAATTGTTTTTTTTGTAATATTTTCAAGTTGTCAATAATAGGTGATTTGGAATTACGAGTTGGAGTACCCTTGAGGAGAGTGTGCTCTCTAAAAGGCACTATATAAATTGTTCTTTTAATATTAACATAACTCAGTCCCTATTATGATATTTTCTGGAATACATCTCTACCAGTTTCGATCATATGCAGTTAGTCACCTGTTCCTCACTTGATGTACTTTGTCCTTCCTCGTCATTGATGTATTTCAGGCTTGCTGTTCATGAGGCATTTTGATTACCACTTATGACAATCAAATCAATGCTTTGATCGAGAATTACCAGCATTCTTCGACACGAGAGATTGCTAAGATACTGAAAATATTAAAAACGACCGTTCAAAAGCATTTAGTGCACTTAAGCGTTTGAATTTCACCTAAAAATACTCAATTACTTTCTGGATAACCCAGGACATATAAACTACTGTGCATACAAACGAACAACAGACCAAGACTTAGAAGGCTCAGGGCCGTATTCCGTTCACGGATACTATTGTATTATATGCAATAAATCTTTATTGTCTGATCAGTCATCATGAAATCCACAAATGCTGATAACTTATCACGCATTTAATTAAAAATAATACGACTTAACGTACTTAACATTATGAAATGGTTGGAATCTTGCAAATCGGTTATCTATCAAGGATAAACTAAATATAAGAAAACTGGTTTTAATGCCATACCATTTTTATATAAATCTAATGAGTTTATCTATAAAATGATATATAGTACTTAATTCAAAATATAAAAATATTAAAAATATTTCTTGAATCTTCGAAAAGACTATAGTTTCACTTTGTGGTGCCATGTTTTATGTAAAAGGAAAAATAAGTAAATACAAAACTTATTTTATATTTTTGTGTTCACCACAGGTTTATTTTTGGGTTTACAACCTGTTTCGAAGACCACCGTCTTCATCGTCAGGTGAAGATGAACTAAATTACTAAAAACACATTTCCTGTACAAGTGTAAATAATATAAAAGGAATGAGGTAGGGGGAGAGAAGTGGGGAGAGATGTGATACAATGGTAAATGTGGCGGGGAAAATGAAAGGGAACCTTTCGGGTAGGTCAGGGTTTAGTTGTGAGTCTAAATATCATCAACAACCAAACCAATTTTCATAATAGCCCTCTGCTTAATATGTTTCCTATTTAAAATCCACCCCCTTTGGATATCCAGACCCTGGCCTGCCCGAAAGATTCCCTTTCATTTTTCCCGCCCCATTTGATAGTGTACTATATTACATCTCTCCCCAACCCAAACCCAAAAATAAACCTGTGGTGAACACAAAAATTAAGTTTTTTATTTACTTATTTTTCCTTTTACAGATTAAGAATATATTATTTATAGTGCTATAGACAATCGTATGGTTGTCAGCCATCCTAAGGATGCATGTTTATTGTGTATAAGCTGTTGCAGTTTAGCAAGTACATAGTATTAAAAGATCAAACCCTTAACACATCAAAAGTTCCGATGACAAAGAGATTAAAGCTCCATAATTATCGGCAGGTGTCATCTACTGCAACCTTTCGTTAGGCTACTTTTAGGTTGCTGAATAGCACTATAAGAATTTATGATAAGCAGTATATAAGCTACTGAAAAACATAAACTCTACGGAGCTTCGAAAACTGAGCGCTATGGAAGATAAATCGCTTAAAACAAGTTTCTAGACCGTTGGAAAATGAGATCCAACTAAGAAGTGTTAGTAATATAAGGCCATGGATAGACCATGTCTCATTCCGTGGCAATCCATCAAGTTAAATCAAAATTCGCATTTTTTTTTATTTAAGTTCACATTCAACCCTTATCACTTCATTCTGTATTCTGACATACACAAACATTATCACTCCATGTATTCTTTCCAATGCACGCATCTCTACAGTATTTATTCGGCTCCTTTAAGTCTTTTTACACGTTCGCGTTTCACTCTCATACATCAAAGTTGGCACCAAAATACTATTGTGAGCAACGCTCCCCCTAATTTTTTCATTGTGAGTGCGGCCCATCAACTTATATGTGCAAGAAAAAAAGAGGGAAGTGCACAAATATGCATATTCATGCATAGATAAAACTAAGTAGTCAACATAATGCACAACGAAATCATAAATTATATTTTTCAAATATGTAAGTTATGTATAAAAAAAGGATATATAAGCAAACAAATTAAAACACCAATAAAACAACACGAAGACCTTTGAACAAGGAATAATTCAAGAAGTCTTTTTTCGAAATACGTAACATAATACGAGTAGGTATATAACATAGTGTTTCCATGTTCCGCACACATCTCAAAGAAAGGAACCTGAGAACCCATTACAAAATATCAAATAAAATATATAATAGCGCAAAACAAAATATGGTTACAAGTTCCTTTCTTTGAGATATGTGCGGAAGATGGAAACACGTGTGCGGACAATTTTTAACAGATGTGCACACCTTAGAGGGAACGTTGATTGTGAGTAGTATACTCGTATAATAGTATATATGTTACATATATTTTAATGCCCTATTGACTTTGTTTCCTATCGCTACACGCTCTTATCTCTCTTAACTTTTCCAACATCGGTGAAAATACTACTCAAACATCAGAATTCTTCAACCTGTTATTTCAGTCTTTAATTTTCCAACCATGTATCGCATTAATTTTCCTTGAACACTTTTCTGTCACCATTACTTTGCATTTTGCAACATTTATTCTCTGATCTTTCGATTTGTCATGAAAAGTTTAATTATAAAACGCTATCACAATTAAAGTTATCTTTATGAAACAACCCATGCGCTTAAAGCGTGATGTTTAATTGATTTAAGAATGATCCTACTCAGTAAATACCAGTTACCATGAATCATTATAAATTTATGAAACAACCCACGCGCTTAAAGCGTGATGTTTAATTGATTTAAGAATGATCCTACTCAGTAAATACCAGTTACCATGAATCATTATAAATTTATGAAACAACCCATGCGCTTAAAGCGTGATGTTTAATTGATTTAAGAATGATCCTACTCAGTAAATACCAGTTACCATGAATCATTACAAATTATTAATAAAAAATATCTTTTCTTTTCTGCTGCGAACAGGTAAATCATGAACGAGCAAAGTTCATCCCCGTATCTTCGTGATTTGCAACTTGTAGGCCATCAGTTCTAATTGTTTCCATTGTAATAAGATTTGCTGATTACTATATCTCAATAATGATAAAACCAGATAAGGGAGGTATGTGCTTGACACTGTAAATTGATATGTTAATTCACTGGCGTGATATGTAAATTCATTTTACAGTGAAACGCCGAAAGCAGGGCATGTTCTATAAGGCCTCGGCCACACAGGTAGGAGCTTCGCTTGATGTTTAGAGCTACGCTCCGAGTTACGCGACATATCCTAGCGAACCAACGCACCCCATACTATCACAATGGCAACACTGCACGCTTCGCGCTACGCTACATGACGATTAGTCACCTAGTGAATCTCCTAGAGAACAGACGTGTTGGTTAATTTTATTGTGTCACCGTGATTTTACAAGATGGCGTAAGTTTTAATAACAGCTGTGTATAAAAGGGAGCCTTTGCGGAACCCATCGAGCCAATTATACAAAAATGTACTTGTAATAAATACACTTTGAAATGAAGTTGCACAGGAAGTAAATAGAGATGGTAAGTTGGAATGAAATTGGTATGTTTTGAGAGTGGCATCGTTTGTTGTCTCAACCACTCCAAAATGTCAAATGAATTTGTGAGAAGAACTTTGGTGTGGCCAAGCATGAGGTCACCTAGTATATTAGTCATGTAACATCTAGCTTAGCACCTAACGAAGCACTTTGGTGTGGCCTCGGCCTAATACTCGTAATTAAAGGTGCCTTGATTGAGTAATTTCAAAAACGGTAAAGCAAGGATGCGTTATGTCACCGTGGTGGTTTAATATTTAGATGTTTCATATTTAGTGTTCCTTTTTTATATCTCAGTAATGATAAAACCAGATAAGGGAGGAATCTGCTTGACACTGTGCCCAGTGGATTCAAAATCTGATTTAGCACGTTAGATGGGCGTGATATGTAAATTAATTTTATAGTGAAACGCCGAAAGCAGAGCATGTTCTATAAGAGTGAACGATGCCTTGATTGAGTAATTTGATATTTCAAAAAGGGTAAAGCAAGGATGCCTTATGTCACCCAGGTTGTTTAATATTTAGATTGATTCATATGCTGTATGCTGATGGCATGGTAGTGTTTGTGGAGAATAAAGACGAACTGCAGAGTTTGATAAGTAAATTGTATGAGAGTTGTAAAGAGGAAGATCTGAGAACGGATGTTGTGAAATCAAGTAATGGTGATAGAAAAATGTGACAGGAAAAGTGAATGCGACATATGAATGAATAATGAAAGATTGAAGCAAGTTATAGAATTCTTATACTTGTATAGTATTTCCTCAGATAATGGAAACGTTATAAAGAATATCGGACGGCGTGAAGCGTTAGGAAACAAAGTTAATAGGGCACTAAATATGTATGACATAATACGGATTGAAGTGATTAGGGATGAATGTGAACTTAAGGATGATGTGTTTGAAGAACATTCTGAGATAATTTGAGCACGTAGAACAAACGAATGAAGACACACAAAAAAAATACAGTGTAAATGCGAGTGGAAGGTGTGGTGGAGGAAGATCTAAGAAATTAAAATTGGATGAATTGAATATTTTGAAAGCAAGAAATGTTAAGTCTGAGAAATCCTAGGAGATATATGAGAAAGCAAGAAATGTAAAGTCTGAGAAATCCTAGGAGGTATGTAGAGGCGAAGGATGTATGTCGAGATATGAAAACCTGACACTCTGTCCTCTCTGCCTACCCTGATAGGGAAATAACATGAGGGTATGTATGTATGTATGCATTGTATGATATTTAGAATCCTTTATAAGAGGCACACTTCTTAAAAACACTATTTCAGTCATCAACTAAATTGACGTTGGAATGGCGAGGGGATGCCCAATAGCGAGGCTTAGCAACGACAAAGACATACATAAATATCATCACGCCGTCACCCTGTCGAGGTAGTCAGAAAGGGGACAGCGCCAAACTTTTCTATCTTGACATACATTTTTCACCTATTCTACATCCATACACCTTCTCGTGCAGATCCTACAATTTCTCTGAATTTTTACATTTTCCTATTTCAAAATATCATACACTCATCCTACTATTCTTTACATCGTCTTCCTCTACCACTCTTTTCACTCACATTTGCACTGCATGTTTGTTTTGTTCGGTTTTCTTCATTCATTCGTTCCACGTGCCCAAACCATCTCAAAGTGCTCTTCTTCCTCTTACTTAACAAATCAACCTTAATTTCACACTTACCCCTTATCTTTTCATTTCCAAATCTTTCATAGATTGTCAACCCATATATTTTTCGTGCAAGTATTTTAACAGTCTTTATTTAGCTCATTGCAGTCTTGTTCCACGCCCACATTTCATTCCCATACATTAAAGTTAATACTAAAATACTGTTGTGGACTCGATGTAAATTTTGACACTATCCAATTCAATTATATAAGTTTTAGTACTCCATTGACTTAATTTCCTGTTGCTACAATATCCCTCGTAACTCTTGAATCATCCTTGGATGCATCGTCTTAATAAATGAGTAGTATTTGATATCTGATAAAATGAGTAGTGTATTTTAAGACGCAAACAGCACTTACATTTTGCTGATTAATTCATTTTCAATAAACACGTATTTTTTCTATTGTTCACAGAGGTGAATACAAAAGAAAAATAAATATTTTATTTATTTTATCAAAAATTAATCAACATGACGTCAGGAAGTAAAACAAACGTCCTTTCGTAGATTCAAGATATATTTCGCTGATTAAAATCAACGATCCGATTACACAAGTCATTAAATGTGTATAAAAAGAAAATTGTTGGATAAAACTTTTCTCGTTTAGCCCTCAGTTCTGAAAATGGTAATATTGATGGGAGAATACTTCCATTAAGAAATTCCTTCCTTTCAGAGTTTTCTTCTTCTTCCTCTTGGTCTAGGTCAGGGGTTGGCAGACTTTCTAGTGAGAAGAGACAAATATTAAGTAAACAGAATATCAAAATTTTCATAGAGCCGCAACATAATTTTTCACTGTAGCTATCTACAGCATTCGCAATATGTTCTCCACGAGTTTGTCTCTTGAGCGGCGGCAGTCTTAGAAGTTCTCCTTTGGGACCATGTGCCGACATATATCGCACAAATAATAGATTTTTTTTCTACAGCATTCGCAATATCTTCTCCACGAGTTTGTCTCTTGAGGCCATGGCGGCAGTCCGAGAAGTTCTTTTTTGGAATCTTGTGTCGACACATATAGCGCAAAGAGTGATACTTGTGCTGTGTACTTATGTCACATGACTCATCCATTGCAATTGATTTTGCAGATGTCAGCTTAATATCTTCGACTCTGTTACATTCGAACACATTTTTGCAGTTCCGGTGCGAACACGCGGGTAGATAATATGCATTGCGATTGTGCCGTTTGTGTTCGGTCGGTGGCCGTGTTCATGCTCTTCTGGTGAGGCTGTGGAGTGGAGGTGAAGCTGGAGTTGAAGAGTCGCAAATGCCCATGAAAAGAGCCGCGGTTTGCCGACCCCTGGTCTAGGTCGTACGATCTGTTTTGTGACGGTGGGCTGTCCTGGGATGATGACGTCCAGCTGTCCTTCCACCTTTTCGGCGGCCTTCCTGTTAGCCCCCTGCTGCTAGGGTTTTCAGTCTTAGCAATTTTTGCAAGTCTCGTATCCTCCATGCGGTCTACATGATCCCTCCAGAAGCGCCTTCTGCTTCTTCCCCACCTCACTATGTCTTCAACACCACAGACAGACTTTATCGTCTCATTTCTGATCCGATCTCTAAGAGTTCTGCCTGCGATGGAGCGTAGTATTCTCATAGTCTCTTTCAGAGTGATCCTGGATAATCCAGAAAGCGTCTTGTAATGAAAATTTACTTAAAATTCTGTATTAAGGATAATGTAAACTAATTTTAAAATATAGGAGTATGGCCTGAGGCGCTGCATCACATACTATAGCAATATAAAAAGAGTTATGTATGCACAAAGAACAGTTTTGTTTGAGCAAGAAACGAAGAAAAAATACTGATTTGGTCTTCCGTCAGACTGCAGTGATGTCTTGCCAACATATTATACGCCAGAAATCTTCGTTGTTATGCATTTAGAAATAATTGTAACAATGAAATATGTTTAAGAAACAAGAGGAAGAAATTTAACGTTAAGAAAAATACAATGATTTAATTGATTTGGTATTTATATTGTAGGGCACCATTTTATGAAAGATTTTTTTATCAACTTGCCACGGATTTCTCCTGTTACACAAAGAGGGAATTATTTGACACTATTTTTAATAGGTAATCCACCCAAACTAAGATGATTTGTGCCATCAAATTAAAGTCATTTTGCAATTAATTATATGAGTCAAAATAATAAAGCAATTCTTTAAAAGAATGACAATTTAAAGATTCAAAAATTTAACAATCGATCTACGAGTATAAGAGGAAAAGTTCCACGAAGAAGGAAGAAACGCAACATTCATTGGACGTGATATGACTTTTCGTAAATTAAATCTGTCTCGCAAAGGACAACCGAAAATACACGGTCTATAGTTTCATCATTCAGGCTACACTCGCAGCCAGGATTCTCCACAGTACCCATTCTGTAAAGGTGACTAGCCACGGTGCAGTGGCCCGTCCGCAAACGACACATGACAGACACTTCTACACAATAACTTAATTTAAAGTGACAGATATTTTTCGATTTACAAAAGCATTGTACCATTGCGTCATTTTCTTGTCGAGATGGGCAGAGAGGACAAAGTACCAGAACTTTCTATCTCGACACACATATGTAGCTTCTTCTACACGCATACACCTTCTCATGTAACTTTTTTTTATTTCTGCGTTTCCTTCTTTCATAATATCATTCACTTAATCCTACCAAACTTTCCTTGGTTGTCCTCTCACACGCCTTGAACTCACATTCGCACTATATATATATTTTTTGTTAGTATTTCTTCGTTCATTTATTCCACATGCCCAAACTATCTAAGCGTGCTCTTCTTTATCTTACATATTTAATCAGCATTTAATTCATAATTATCCCCAATCGCTTCATTCCGTATTCCGTCATACATTGTCACTCCATGTATTCGTCTCAAAGAACGTATTTCAAGAGGATTTCGTCGTCGTTCTGCGAAAAACATTTAAGTCCAGAGTCTTGTTTGTGCTCCCCTGAAGATGAAGAGGTGAAATCCTTGAAACCTGTGGTGTTATACCGTTACAAAAAATGGAATAAACAGTGTTTGATAAAATAAATTACAATGTCTTTAAACTTCCACAACGTTAATGCCTTAACTATAAACAAAATATAAGTCCAAATATTGAGTTTTGAGATAAATGCAATTTAAGTTTCAGAGGGCGATGTAAAATCAAGTTATATGACTTTTTATCTTTTCATAACAGCGAAAACTTTTGGACATAAATGATTTTCCATGTGTAGATATTTTTATTTCAAGTAAAATGGCATCAAAAAGTCATTTTAAGCAAAAATTGACTTAAATGCTTTTCGCAGAACAATTACGATTTATTCTGCTTTTCTAAGTAGTTTTCACGTCCACTTTTCACTTACATACAACAAAGTTGGCAAGGAGTAAAATGGAGTTCTGCAATATACTCGTAAATATCAAAATGTGTAGATAGTTCAACCCTTTATGAGAAGCCTCCATACGGTGGGTTCGCATCCGGTCCGGGACTCGGTACATACAAATGCACCCACCACTAGGAGTATCACCTTCTTTCTTCAGACTGTCAGATGATTACATATTTATAAATAAATGTACGAGTAATTTATGAATTTCTATTTACACATGTTATCACCTGAAAGTGAAACATGAAAAAGAAATTCTGATAAATATTAAAAAATACTACAATAGAATTATTTTTAACTTGACGATATCGTAATTACCTATGTGGCCTAGTTGGTAGGACGCTTGTCTCTCAACTCGGACGTTGCGGGTTAAAATACCGCTTGAACTCAGGGGGTATTCTACTCTAGAAATTTTTTGTATAGGTACTCTTAAAGTATAGAACTTAAAGAACATGTTCTCAAAAGGAAATTTTAAAATTCTCAATATTAAGGAAGTTATAGCTATAAATGAGGCAGCAATTACGCCGCACCGGTATGACTCGGACAATAATCTCAAAACTTTAAACGCGTTTTTCTTGGAAACTACTTTTTTCGACCTGGTCGACATAAAATCTCAAGTTTTATCCAACCGATTGCCTTCGAATTTGGTATGAAACTTTGATAAATATTTTTATATAATCTCTACCTTGGAAAATTCAAAACCATTTTAAAAAAAATTGAAAAAAGGGTTAAAAATTTGAAATTTTTTTTAGACAGCCACTATTTTACGATTTTTTGTTCTTTGGTACAAACTATAACGACATTATTTTTTACCAAGAAAATGTGTATAATTTTTATTTCAAATTTACGAAAAGACTCCAATCATGTCGACCAGCTCACCCTCCTTTTTTTACGACAATATTATAACAGCTGATAACATCTTGAATTTTCAATTTTTTTACAATTTTTTTAGTACATTCTCGAATCAATAAACAATCTGTAAAAAATGTATACACAAAATTTTTTTTTTATTAAGTCTGAAAAAAAAGCCCGAAATTCACGACCCTAGAGTAGAATACCTTATTAAGGCCTCTTTAACATATTTCTGGTTGGTTGGAAGAGATAGTCATAATTCAATAATGCCTTCAGGTTGTACTGTTTACAATAAAAGTATTATATAATGCAATATAATGATTTGATATATATTAGGTGTCAACATAAGTTGTTTCCATTTTTTTCCAATTTAAAAATGAGCACCAAAAGTAAAACAAAATAGTAAATCTTATACGTCATTCGAAAGAAAACTTTCTGCTCTACAAGATAATGTGTTTGCTTTTACGTTACATATATTATTTTAATTGATTACAAGTCTTCAAAATTGAATGTCAAGTAGACGAAAGTGAGCATTTTCGACACATCCTTCTGTTCGCGTTCAATTGAGGGAATAAAGCTGTCAAAGCTGCTCGCGATATTTGCGAAGTGTACGGTGAAGATGCTATGAATGAAAGGACAGCTCGTCGACGGTTTTAGCGTTTCAAAGATGTAATTTATTTTTAACAAACACTGTTTATTCCACTTTTTTATGACGGTATAACCCTACCGGTTTCAAGGCTTTCACCTCATCTTCAGGGGAGCGCAAACAAGACTAAATGCTGTTCGGACTGGTACCGATATAGACACTTCAACGGTTGGAGGCGGGAGGGGTGAGGGGAAGGCTAGGTATTATTTCGGCCAAGAGCGGGGAGATTTTGGGGAAATAACTATTCAACAGATGCTCTGATCTGTATATTGACTTAGAAATTTCTAGGGCCTCTAATCTGTCCAATCTATTTCCGTTGTCGCTAATATGTAAGAATTTGGCATCATTGATAGAAAAAGTATGATTCTCACGGTGACAATGATTAGCCATTTCAGAATAAATTAGAGGATTTGTTAAGGCAGATTGGTGTTCACGAAATCTCTTTTCAAAAGATCTTCCTGTCTTTCCTATATAGAAATTATCACAGTCAGCACATAAAAGTTTATACACACCGCTGTTGTTAAGTATTCCATTTTTGCCTTTCCCATTAAATAAGAGTTTCCGGAGATTGAAGTTAGTGTAAAAAGCTGGCTTTATGTGACTTGGAATATTTTTGGTTATTTCATTTGATATATTTTTTATAAATAGGACTTTGCTCCATTTATAGGTATGCTTATAGGTGTCGTTAAATATATAATCTTTTATGAGTTTCTTTTTTGTTTTGTTTTTTAAAAGTGAATCAATGAGGCTTCCAGGATAGCCATTATTTGTAGCAATTTTTTTGATGGTTATTAATTCCTTTTTAAAATTGTCGTCGGTTAATGGGACACTGAGCAATCTATGAAGCATACAGTTAAAGGCGGCGAATTTATGATTATTAGGATGGTTAGAAGTTGCTGGAATTATGGAGTCTGAATAAGTATTTTTCCTATATATATCAAAGTCAAATGTGCCTTTTTTCCGAGATAATGTTAGGTCCAAGAAATTTAATTTTCCGTCCTGTTCTGTTTCTAATGTAAATTTTATAAAACTTTCTATAGAATTTAAATATTTAAGAAAATGGTGTAATTGTCTATCGGTACCCGTCCAAACACAAAGAATGTCATCTGCATACCTAAACCAGCACAGAACATTTTTGGTTAGCTTAAAATTACTCCTAAAGATACATTTTTCAAAATAGTTCATAAATATTTCACTGAGAAGTGGAGACAACGGTGAGCCAATAGCTAAACCATTCGTTTGTTTATATATTTTATTGTTGAAGTTAAAATAATTTTGTTTGATGCATAAGTCCATTAGTGAAATCAATTCTGAATTTTTAACAAGGTCCTTACTTTTGTCATTTATGATATTTTTTGCGAGCTCTAAGGATCTCCAACCTGGTATGCTTGGATATAGGTTAGTGACATCAAAGGATACCAGTTTTGCATTATGAGGCATTTCTATGTTATTTAATTTATCAATTAATTCCAATGAGTTTTTGATTGAGTATTCAGCTTTAAATTGGGTTAGATTATAAAACTGTTCTTTGACAAACTTACATATTTTATAGGTTGGTGCCTGGTTATATGAGACTACAGGTCTTATAGGTATATTGTTTTTGTGTAATTTGGCTAAGCCATATAATTGCGGTATTTGTGGATTCATTATACACAAATTCTTTTTAAAATTTTGGTTCATGATGGAGCTACAATTTTTAAGGACGGATTTTACTTTAGTCTGCAGAGAATTTAAAGGGCTGGTTTTTATTACTTGAAATTTATTGTTATTAAGAAATTCTAGGACTTTTTCTTCATAATCCTTTCTATGAAATATAACTATTGATTCACCTTTGTCTGCCTTGGTTAATGTTAAATTATTATCTTTCAAAGTCTTTTTGATGTTCATGGCCGTGGCTAGTTCCTTAATTTTTTTTTAATCACCATTTTCAAACCATTTTTCATCACCAGTAATGATGCGGTAAAGGAACCTTTGCTTGTGGCCATGCGTAGCTCGATGACGCGCGAGCAAACCTGCAGAAATTGTCGAACGTTGATTTTTGTTGTTTTCACTCAAAACATGTGGAACCCAAGCGCCGAACTCTGGACTTTTCTAATTGATTTAAGATGTCAGTATATAGTGATGTGACTCAGCCAATTCTACGGTGGTTTGAAGGGGATCTTCACGAATAATATAGTTTAAGCGGTCCTCATCGAAGTCCACTGGCCGTCCGGAACGCTTCATGTCTTTCAGGTCGAAATTGCCGTCTTTGAAACGCAAAAACCATCGACGAGCTGTTCTTTAATTCATAGCATCTCCACCGCACACTTCGCAAATATCGCGAGCAGCTTTGGCAGCTTTATTTCCCCGATTAAACGCGAACAGAAGGAGGTGTCAAAAATGCTCACATTTGTCTACTTGACATTTCATTTTGAAGGCTTGTATTTAAATAAAATAATACATGTAACGTAAAAGCAAGCATCTTGTAGAGCAGATAATTTTCTTTCGAATGACGTATAGCATTTACCATTTTGTTTTACTTTTGGTGCTCATTTTTAAATTGAAAAAAAAACGGACACAAATTACGATCAGGTGCAGTAATTTGTACTCTAAGTACATGACCCAAGTAGGACACCTTTCGGATTTTAACATTAGTCAGCAACTCTCTATCAACTTTGGCTCTTTGAAGAACCCTCGTTTTGCTGACCATATCCGTCCAGGGTATTATTGAACTAAAAATAGTTAATTCATTAATAATAAATATTATGTGCGTATACAAACTATTCCCCGTGATATTTTCTTTCAGAAAGTTCGAAGATCGAGAGTGTTTCGAATAAAGAACATTCAGGGGGGAGTGCCAGACACAAGGACAAATAAAATATCTGTGCAAAACAAGAGGAGATAATGGGAAACAATGCGTAATTTGGTGACACGATTACGCTATCAGCGGTGCGCTATCACGGAGAGAGCGTAATCACACAAAAGCGCAAAGTGCACGCTGTGGGCGCGTGGCCACTCCGTGGGAACTCGGTATCGATCGGATTGTTGTGTTGTGGGTCGTCACTTGTCACTCGATACGCGTCACTCCCTCGTGATATCAGCTGGGAAGTTCCGTCTTCGTTATACTCTCGTTTTACTTTGGAATTGTTTTGTTGAGTGCCGTGTGTATACTGCGCCTAAATCAACACTTACAGAATGTGTTTGGTCTGAGTAATGTTGTACGATCATTGTATTCTAAAGCAGATATATCTTCCAGTCTACAAAGATATCAGTCTTCAAGACATTGATCTCCCTAAACTTCTCTATGGATCTGGGTATTGGGTTCTCCATAGAAGGCACATTCGTAGCCTTGAAATGTTCCACCAACGTTTCTTTCGTCGAATCCTTCAGATCCACTGGAGTGATCATGTCACAAATGTCTCGGTTTGCAATGCTCCAACTCCAAAAAGCGCTATAAGGACAGTCTGCGAAAGTCACTGACTTTCGAAATGGGTGCCGCGTTTGCTCACAATGGAACAGAAACAACAACGCATCGATGATCCAGAGCGCTGTTTGGCACTGTTTTCGCGAAATAAACAGGAGTTTTTGTGTCGGTATGTGACAATGCATGAAACTTGGATCCACCACTATTCTCCTGAATCAAATCGGCAGTCAGCTGAGTGGAGAGCAGCCGGTGAAAATCATCCGAAGCGTCCAAAAACTCTACAGTCGGCCGGGAAGGTTATGGCCTCCGTATTTTGGGATGCGCATGGTATAATATTCATCGATCACCTTGAAAAGGGAAAAACCATCAATAGGGAATATTACATAGCGTTATTGGAGCGTTTGAAGGCAGAAATTGCAAAAAAACGGTCCCATTTGAAGAAGAAAAAAATTCTCTTTCATCAGGACAATGCACGTGTCACAAGTCGATGGTAACGATAGCCAAATTGTATTAGTTGAACTTCGAATTGCTTCCGCACCCACCGTATTCTCCAGATTTGGCCCCCAGCGACTATTGGCTGTTCGCAGACCTCAAAAAGATGCTCCAGGGAAAGAGATTTGGCTCCAATGAAGAAGTGATTACCGAAACTACGCCTTATTTTGAAACCAAAGATAAATCGTTCTACACGGCTGGCATAGAAAAGTTAGGAAAGCGTTGGAAAGAATGTATCGCTGTTAAAGGAGACTATGTTGATGAATAAAGAAGAATTTTGGCAAATAAATATTGTTTTAGTAGTTAGTCCCGGGACTTATTGATCGATGTATTATTATATATTATATTCAAAAGTTGGTTAAAATAATTTACTACTTATTTTGAAGTATTTTAACTTCAATCTTCTTAAAAGTTGGTGTCGATTTAATAAATGGTTATTTATTTAATGTCAAGTATGTAAATGACCAATTTATTGCCATATAGCAATCTCTTCTGATCAACCGCACAAGTTATGCAGATTGATGCCAATTGCGTCTGGCCTATAAAAACATATTTCTGGTTGGTTGGAAGAGATTGTCACATGGCAATAAACTCTCCAGGTTAAAAAAAATTGTCGCAACATTAATTCTCGGATTTTTTGCTTCGCAATTGTCATATAAGTCCCATTATCTTGATACTCGGTATATTTCGTCAAAATTGTATTCAGATAAGATAACATAGTTATTAGCAGAGCTAACATTATAATTTATTCCAAAAGCAGCGGCCAAGTCTCGCCCACTTCTCTGCATGGGCCGCTTTTGTACGCCAGGAGTGGAGAACATGCGGCCTTGTAGGCCATTAAATGCGGCATTTTGAATGAATCCAAGTTTTGCCGAACATTTTAGTTCGTCTTCTATTATTTTAATTTTAATCTAAAAATCTATATATTTAAGATACAAAAAGGAAAAAGAAGATTCAAAGAAATGATCCTCATTAGAAACTCATAAGGACTATTTTGACACTTAGTATTCTCATGATTTAGTTCTAATCCCACTTTAGAATGTGTGTTAACTTTCCTACTAGACTGGCACAAATGACGGATACCCATCTAGAGTAAAACCTTTCAAACTAGAGGGCGCGACCCCTTGGGGGGTCGTGGAACTCCTACCAGGGAGCTACGAAATATTTCAGGGTTTGAAAACAAAATCTACTTATGTATTAGGTGTTAATATAAATTGTGTCCGTTTTTTCCAATTTAAAAATGAGCACCAAAAGTAAAACAAAATGGTAAAGGTTATACGTCATCCGAAACAATATTTTCTGCTCTACAAGATATTGTGTTTGCTTTTACGTTACATATATTATTTTATTTGATTACAAGCCTTCAAAATGGAATGTCAAGTAGACGAAAGTGAGCATTTTCGACACCTCCAGTGGACTTCGATGATGACCGCTTAAACCATATTATTCATGAAAATTCCTTTCAAACCACAGTAGAATTGGCTGAGCAGATGAATTGTAGTCTCATGACTGTATACCACCATCTTAAATCAATGGGAAAAGTCCAGAAGTTCGGCGCTTGGGTTCCACATGTTTTGAGTGAAAACAATAAAAATCACCGTTCGACAATTTCTGATGGTTTGCTCGCGCGTCATCGAGCTACGCATAGCCACAAGCAAAGGTTCCTTTACCGCATCATTACTGGTGATGAAAAATGGTTTGAAAATGGTGATGAAAAATGTTTGAAGGGGATCTTCATGAATAATATAGTTTAAGCGGTTCTCATCGAAGTCCGCAGGTCGTCCGGAATGCTCCATGTCTTTCAGGTCGAAGGAAACGTAAAAACTGTCCGTCTTTGTAACGTAAAAACCATCGACGAGCTGTCCTTTACACTTCGCAAATGTCGCGAGCAGCTTTGGCAGCTATAATCCCTCGATTGAACGCTTTTGGTGCTCATTTTTAAATTGGAAAAAAAACGGACACAACTTATGTTAACACCTAATATATGAATTATTTTTCTAATTATTTAAATGTGTTCGTTAGAAAACAAATACAGTGTACGAAATATATACTGTTGTAATTATAAACTGTTATTTTTTTACCAGCTTGTAGTATGCTAAATTTGTAGTAAATTTTTTACCAGTTGTAGTATGCTAAATTTGAAGCTATTTTTTTACCAGCTTGTAGTATGCTAAATTTTTTACCAGCTTGTAGTATGCTAAATTTGAAGTTACATTTTTACCAGCTTGTAGTAAGCTAAATTTGAAGTTAAATTTTTACCAGCTTGTACGAGTAGTATGCTAAATTTGAAGTAAATTTTTGTTGTATTTCATTTAATTTTTCCTTAATAAGCAAGTAAATTATGTGTTATATTACTTTTAAAAAAATCTACTCTAATCACAATGTATCGGACGTATGCGTCACCGTAAATTATAATTGATTTCTTGTAACTTGGTAAATTTGCGTTTATGAATTCTTGTTGTATTTTGTATAAATTCTGGTTTTATATATGTATCAGACGTATGCGTGAGCCGAGACATATGATGTATTTTTTTCCCGTTTGTTATTTGTTACTTTATCATAATATAAATAGGCCAAAGTCCGTACGACGGTTGTCGTCAAAGAAAGAATACGAGAATTGAATTTTGAATACAAAAGAGCGAGAGAGGAATACTTCGAAATTTGAATCTCGGTGGGTCCGTGATTTTTGAATCGGTGTAAAAGGGGACGATGCCAATTTATTTTGAATTGTAATTCATTAAATAATTAATTTATTTCCTATTATATTAAACCTTATAATTACTTGTGTTTGTTTATTTTATGCTCTTTTTTTTAATGCAGACAATTATATGTGGCTTTTTCACGGTGTCGGAAATGCGAAAACATTAAAGTCAATATATCTGAAACAAGTCTTCAAGGAAAACTTTATCAACGATTTAAATTGAACAACAGTAATGTTTATACACAAAACATCGTGTGTAAAGAGATTTTTGAGAATTAAATAATTCATCAATCAAGATGTACCTTTTTTTATTTTAAACTTTAAACATTAATGAACCCAAAAAACTTTAAGCTGATCTTGCTCCATTCGGTATTTCAAAAATGTAGAACTTGTTTTACTTGCGTGAATATTTCACGGGTTGCAACTAGTGATATGATATTCATGTTATTTGGATGTATAAATTCTGGTTTTATATGTGTACCGGACGTTTGCGTCACCTAAAACTTATAATGTATTTGTTTTCTTGTTGTTTATGTTAGTAAAATATTGGTATTTTGATGTATAACTTCTTGGTTATACAATATTTTGATGTTATTTGGAATTTTTCGATTTTTGTATGTATATTTTATGTTTTTTGGGGTCCACGCTGTGTCATGACCGTAACGAAAATGTGACTTATGCACGGCCATCGCGAGTCTGCCAGCCTATGCACGCGCAAAACTTGCGAAAATTGTGATATTTCGCGAGTTACGACGGCATGCACGGGCGAAAACAGGCGCTTGCGATTAGCGATCGGCCGCAAATAAGAAGCGCCAAAAGTCGAAAATACATTTTCAGTTCACTGTGTCTACTGCCTTTTACTTGCGACCATCTACTGCCTGCTAAAGAGGAATCTCTTCTACTTCTCACCGACCTTCTACTTTTCACCGTGAGCTGAATTCTCCGAGCATCGAGCTGCGCCATTCACCTATTGCTACAGTCTTTGTACTTGTGCCGTACACGCAATGTTTAGAAAATGTAGTACTGTTGGTCGCTAAAAACAATTTTATTATGGAGTCGTAAAAAAATCTGATTTCGTGGACCATTGTCGTGAACCATTGTCGTGGAGTGTCGTGAACCATTATCAACTGCAGACTTTCATGTTGGAACCAAGTATTCAAATTATTTCTTACATAAAGTAATCACAACAAAGTCATTAAAAGGTTAATTATCTTTAAAATTCACAAAAAATGTCCTTTATTTATTTTTGTTACTACAAAATAAAATATTTTTTAAATAGATAAATAAATGCGACTTTTAATAATATGAGAAGCGTATTCTGCGATGATAATCTAAACTTGAAACTTCGACAACGGTTAGTCAAATGCTACGTTTGGTCAGTGTTATTACATGGAGTGGAATCATGGACCCTCAAAGTAAGTAGTATGAACCGACTGGATGCATTCGAAATGTGGATGCACCGGAGAATGCTACGGATACCCTGGACGGATATGGTCAGCAACACAAGGGTTCTTCAAAGAGCCAAAGTTGATAGAGAGTTGCTGACTAATATTATATTAAAATCCGAAAGGTGTTCTACTTGGGTCATGTACTTAGAGGAGCAAAGTACAAATTACTGCACCTGATCATCCAATGCAAAATAGTAGGCCGAAGAGGGGATGACAGGAGGCAAATCTCCTGGCTCCGCAATATACGTGATTGGACTGGCATAAGGGGCGTTGGAGATCTTTTTCGGGCTGCCGGGGACAAAGATGTCTACTTTCAAATGATATTTAACTTTGGGGGGGACCTGACATGACACTGAGAAGAAGAAGATAAATATAAGGGATTTATTAAATATATACTTATAATAGTGCGCTTTCACAGTTAACTTAATGCGACAATCCAACATAAAAAGGTCTCACGTCTCTGTTTTACGCTCACAAAATTGACGCTTTTGGGCTGTTGAATTCTGCACTCGGCCAGCATGACATATACATATATCATCGTCTGTTTGTTTACCTCGGCACGGCCCATAGACCTTGGATTGATTAAAACGCATTTTGCATATAAATACACGATGCGGGGATAAACGTGTTGACCGTGTCATTTCGTTGTATTTGGTCATTTCTGCAAATGGAACTCTGTATCATTAGTCGCTATATTGCAACGAGAATTTAATAATAATATTATACATATTATTGTTCATTGGGTTTTTCAGTTCACTGCTCCTCTTTTTTTACGTCATCCTTAACTGCCCATGCAGTCTGAATCTGAAACCAGTTAAAAACCAATGTTAGACTTGCTCCGCCATTGACATGTTTTAAAAACGATTGAAAAAAATCGTAATACAGGGTGCGTTTTATGTTCCAGGCCGATTTTGTTTGGCCGCCATTTTGATTTGGCTATTATTTGTTTGTTTATATTAGATAGTCGTGGAGAGTGGTCGATCAAAATTTATTATGGAGCATCTAACTATGCAGCAACGTGTTGAAGTTATTAAAATATTTTATTTAAATAATTGTTCAATTGTGAATATGTACGCGAAGAAAATTGTGTTTTTTTTTTGGTTTTAATCATGTGACAAGCGAGTCAACCATTGTACTACCTTGATCAAAAAGTTTTAGGACCGGCCACCGTGTGGCGCTGTCAGTCACCCGATTGGAATTCTTTTTTTTTTAGGTTACCACATCTATCATTGACACTTCCCTCCAAATTTCAGCTTCATAGTTTGACATTTGTAAAAGTTACGCTGTACTCCCTTTGTGCGTGTTTTCGATTTTTTTCCAAGTTTGAAAATGGCATCCACTGTGCATCAACGAGTTTGCATTAAATTTTGTGTGAAAAACGGATTTAACGGTCCGCAGACCTTGGAAATGTTGGAGAAGTGTTTTTCGGTTGCACGAACGCTTCAGAAGTGGCCGTGAGTTGGTCGAGGATGACAAACGCAGTGGCAGGCGAACACCGATGAAAACATCGATAAAATCAAATAAATGTTGGCCGAAAACCGCAAATTGACCATTAGAGAGCTGGCAGAGGACTTGAACATCGCTTATGGATCCGCTCAAGACATTTTGGTTAGTGATTTGGGCCTCAGACGTG
Organism: Odontocerum albicorne; assembly: GCA_949825065.1. Taxonomy (NCBI): domain Eukaryota; kingdom Metazoa; phylum Arthropoda; class Insecta; order Trichoptera; family Odontoceridae; genus Odontocerum; species Odontocerum albicorne. The sequence goes on from OX463841.1 coordinate 2,113,263, forward strand.
TCGCTGCAAAACTGGTGCCGAAATACCTCAATTTCATGCAAAAAAAGGACCGCGTTGAAATCGCGAAATACATGATTTCCATGAGTTTTTGACCAAAAACAACACGAATGCTATCCAGCAGCCTTCGAATTCACCTGATCTGGCTCCCTGCGACTTTTCTTGTTCAACCGACTTAAAATCGAAGACACCTCTGATGGACATACCGAAAATTGAGTACCAGCGGTGTTTCGAGGATTGGATCAAGCGCTGGCGTAAGTGCGTTGCAGTCGATGGGGAGTACTTTGAAGGGGACCATATCGATTTTGATGAATAAACTTGTGTTTTCGATTTTATGAATTAAGTCCTAAAACTTTTTGATCAAGGTAGTATATAAAAATATTATAAAATAAATATGTATCAGTAATATATTACAAAGTTAATATTTATTTGACGCCCTCCTTGACCTCGTTGCCAAGATGCCTGTCTTCTAGCACGGAGGTTGCGGACTCAATTCCCGCTGGTCCCAATTTTATTTAAAAAAGGTTTCTTGTCCGGTATTCACTTAATGCCTCAGTGATATCTTTCTGGTTCATTGGAAGAGATTGGCACATGACAATAATTCCGCAAAATTGAACTGTATAGATAAAGTGTATTCGCTCGGACGCTGCTATAGCTGCCAGATTTTTATTTTTAATAGTGGGTTCGAGTCCCGAGCTGGATCACCGTCGAAGAAAGTTTGCTCTCTAAACGGCGCTGTGTACAAAATTGTCCTTTCAATTTAATTAAAATTGAGTGTAACGATAGGAAAGTAGTGGTTCACGTATGCCAATTTCCGGTCTTAGTAGGCAGAGAGAACGTAGCGCCAGACTTTCATATATTGCCCACACATGCGTTATGTTGATGTGTCTTTTCTTTGATTTTGTCGAATTGTTTTGAATTCCTTTTTCACTTTTTTTAATTTTAAGATTATTTTGTCAATTTTGTAAATGAAGCAAAAACTTATTGTATTAAAAATAATTTTGTAAGGTACGTGTACCGTTGATGAAAAATATTAAAAAATTACAACCTAAGAAAATACTAGTTAAATACCTCAACTTGTTCCTATCTTTCGTTATTCACCCAATTCTCTGTCGTATTCACCTTTCCTTTCACACCTTCAGTCACGGGGAAAGAAAAGTGTGAAAAGGAAAGTAAATACGATTCTGCCTTTACATTCTGCCTTTACATACATACATCTGTCTGTACATTCTGCGTTTACATTCATACATCTGTCTTTACATTCTGCCTTTACATACATACATCTGTCTTTACATTCTGCCTTTATATACATACATCTGTCTTTAAATTTTGCCTTTACATACATATATCTGTCTTTACATTCTGCCTTTACATACATACATCTGTCTTTATATTCTGCCTTTACATATATACATCTGTCTTTACATTTTGCCTTTATATTATGCCTTTACATACATACATCTGTCTTTACATTTTGCCTTTACATACATACATCTGTCTTTACATTCTGCCTTTACATACATACATCTGTCTTTACATTCTGCCTTTATATACGAGTACATACATCTGTCTTTACATTCTGCCTTTATACACATACATATGTCTTTACATTCTGCCTTTACATTCCGATATCAACCTTTAATACCAATTAAAAATATAAACCAAATTAGATTACTATCCATGCGATAAAAAGCTGTCACTTCCAGCCTATTGAACCAATGTGAGGTCTCGAGGGCATCCCTGCCGCCCACCGCAAGCGCGCGTCTCGTCATCCCTTACGTCACGTTCTCTGTTTGCGTCAGTGTGTACCGGCTCGTGTCTAGTGAACCCACGTCCATTAGCTGATGAGACAAGTGAGAATCCTTTCGTATTCGACTCCAGTGGAAGTTGGATGTTAAGGCTATAACCACAAACTCGTGAGGTTTTTTTGGTTTGGTTCAATCATGATATATTATTAATTCCTCTATAATTCGTATGCAGACTTTAGATATTTGTAATATAAGTATGTTATATATAGTGTTCACCAGAATATCACAACAATATTTAGAAATAGCTACTAACTTTGTGCTCTCCTTTATTAATATAAATAACCTAGTATAAACGAAACATTAAGGACAATACTTTGCCTCTGGAGTTGAGAAACCCTGCATCAACATGTGGAAGGTTTCGATTCTGCAAAGCAACTTGCATCTCGTTCTACTAGTGAGCCCATGTGTTGTATATATCTCAAGATCTATATATAAAATTCTCAAAAAATTCAATTCTCCTTGTTCTATGTATGCGTTATTCCACTAAAAACAAATCTGAGTTCTTTACCTATATAAAATAAGTCTTCGACAATTACGTAAGTTTACTTGGTAAAATTTGGTAATACTTTGTGATACATAACATATACGAGTATATACATATATTCAATTGAAATATCATATACGAGTATGTAGTATTCTAATTGAATTATTTTAAACAATGAGAATAATGCATGGGGTGACAATATTTGACAGAATACGGAACGAAGTGAAAAGGGATGAATGTGAACTTAAGGCTGATGTATTAAGGGAATAGGGATGAATGTGAACTAAATGCTGATGTATTCAGTGAATAGGAATGAATGTAAACTTAAGGCTGATGTATTAAGTGAATAGGGCTGAATGTGAACTTAAGGCTGATGTATTCAGTGAATAGGAATGAATGTAAACTTAAGGCTGATGTATTAAGTGAATAGGGCTGTATGTGAACTTGAGGCTGATGTATTCAGTGAATAGAAATGAATGTGATGTGATTAAGGCTGATGTATTAAGTGAATAGAGCTGAATGTGAACTTAAGGCTGATGTATTCAGTGAATAGGAATGAATGTAAACTTAAGGCTGATGTATTAAGTGAATAGGGCTGAATGTGAACTTAAGGCTGATGTATTCAGTGAATAGAGATGAATGTTAACTTAAGGCTGATGTATTAAGGGAATAGGGATGAATGTAAACTTAAGGCTTATGTATTAAGGGAATAGGAATGAATGTAAACTTAAGGCTGATGCATTAAGGGAATAGGGATGAATGTAAACTTAAGGCTGATGTATTAAGTGAATAGGGATGAATGTAAACTTAAGGCTGATGTATTAAGTGAATAGGGATGAATGTAAACTTAAGGCTGATGTATTAAGTGAATAGGGCTGAATGTGAACTTAAGGCTAATGTATTCAGTGAATAGAGATGAGTGTTATCTTAAGGCTGATGTATTAAGGGAATAGGGATGAATGTAAACTTAAGGCTTATGTATTAAGGGAATAGGAATGAATGTAAACTTAAGGCTGATGCATTAAGGGAATAGGCAAGAATGTGAACTTAAGGCTGATGTATTAAGTGAATAGGGATGAATGTAAACTTAAGGCTGATGTATTAAGTGAATAGGGATGAATGTAAACTTAAGGCTGATATATGTTATTAGGCTGATGAAAAAGAGCACACTGAGATGGTTTATTATGAATGAATTAATGAAAAAATACTAAACAACACAAATATAAAGTACAAATGTGAATGGAAGACGTGTAAGAGGAAGACCAATGAAAGTATGGTTGGATCAAGTGAATGATATTTTGAAACAATCAAATGTAATACACTTAATTGTTAAAACAATCTGACGGACTTATTGCCAAGTGGTAATCTCTTCCAACTAATCAGGCGAAAGCAAATAAAGGAAGTTGTATCGAAACATGGAGCGAGATTGGCCAGCCATAAGATTATGAGCCGTTTTATTTATTGATGTGAACCGAGCTAGCAAATCTGGTTATATGAGGAAAAGTTTACATAGTCAATTTGTTATTCTAGTGTAAATTCATTTAATTCTATATAAAAACACTGAGAAATTCTATTAAGTGCTGCAATTTCTTTATATTATATTTGCCTCTTATTGAGAAACTTATTTATGTTTTCCAGTAAAAATAGTGTTTGCAAAAAAGTGCCTTTTGGAGGGCAGACTCTCCTCCTCAAGGGCGCTCTAGCTCGAAACCTAATATATAAAAAAGCAATACAATGAACAAAAGTATAAACATTTTTGGTTAAATGAATGACTATTTTGGTTGAATGAATGACTATTTTGATTGACTGAATGACTGTTTTGGTTGAATGAATGACTATTTTGATCGAATAAATGACTATTTTGGTTGAATGAATGAGTATTTTGGTCGAATGAATTGCTATTTTGATTGATTACTATTTTGGTTGAATGAATGACTATTTTGGTTGAATGAATGACTATTTTGGTTGAATGAATGACTATTTTGTTTGAATGAATGACTATTTTTGTTGTATGAATGAATATTTTGGTCGAATGAATTACTATTTTGATTGAATGACTATTTTGGTTGAATAAATGACTATTTTGGTCGAATGAATGAGTATTTTGGTCGAATGAATTGCTATTTTGATTGATTACTATTTTGGTTGAATGAATGACTATTTTGGTTGAATAAATGACTATTTTGGTTGAATGAATGACTATTTTGGTTGAATAAATTACTATTTTGGTCGAATTAATTGCTATTTTGATTGATTACTATTTTGGTTGAATGAATGACTATTTTGGTTGAATAAATGACTATTTTGGTTGAATGAATGACTATTTTGGTTGAATGAATGACTATTTTGTTTGAATGAAAGACTATTTTGGTTGTATGAATGAATATTTTGGTTGAATGAATGACTATTTTGGTTGAATGAATGACTATTTTGGTTGATGAATGATTGTTTTGGTTGAATAAATTACTATCTTGGTCGAATGAATTACTATTTTGGTTGAATGAATGACTATTCTGGTTTAATAAATGACTATTTTCTGTTGAATGAATGACTATTTTGGTCGAATGAATGACTATTTTGGTTGAATGAATGACTATTTTGGTTGAATGAATGACTATTTTGGTTGATTGAATGTCTATTTTAGTCGAATGAATTACTATTTTGGTTGAATGAATGACTATCTTCTTTAAAAATAATAAATTAAATTGCATATTTTTATTTCTCTCCCTATTTATGGCACATTTAATTCTTTCAAAATATTATTCACTTGATCCAACCATACTTTCCTTCCGCCTTCCACTCCCATTTGCAATTTATATTTGTTATGATATTATTTTACAGATTTAATTACAAGTTTACTTTACTTTATATAACCAAAACTGTTTGCTCAGTTCACTTCAACAATGCATTACATAATTCAAGACCTGGCCATTCTCACTTCATTAGCTTCTAAGGCCCTAGTTATTATAATATATGAGTGGCTGGTCATACGTGGAACAGACTTGCCATGGTGTTTAGGAAGGCTAAAAGCATAAATGCTACAAAATTAATATTATCTAGCAGCATTGATATGACTCGTGACATAGTTTTCGTTAAATAACTTGCACGTCACTTGGCCAACCCATGCTTCCCGTTGACGTCAGTGTCAGACGGGGCTGTGCCAGCTGACGTCAGCGCTAAGTCTCGAGGCCTTGTCACAGCCTTATTTAAAACTGATGATTAATCATTGATTTTGTTAAAATATTCACAGGTAATTTGAACCAAATTAGCCAAAGTTGGGAGCAAATTTTATATATTATCATATTATCATTTAGGTCAAGAGTCCCCAAACTTTTTTTGGCCGCAGACCCCTTTACCAAAAACTTTTAAAACCGTTGACTCCCTAGTCATTTACTTTACTTACTCAAATTAATACGTTTGTACAGTATGTCATTATCATACTCATCATTGTCAACAAGGGTCGATCCACTGCTGGATGAAGGTCTCCCCAAGTTGACTCCAAATAGTTCGGTTTATTGTTCGTTGATGCCATGTGATGCTGCCATGCTTCCTGATTTCATCTATCCAGCGTACCTTCTGTCTTCTTCTGAGCCTTTTTATAGCTCTTGGGTACCATTGGATTATTTCGGATGTCCATCGGGAGTCTGACATTCTGGCTACGTATCCTGCCCATTGCCATTTCATTCTTTTGCACACCGTATGTACTCGATTTTAAATATTTCACTAGATATCAAACTTTTCATTTTAATCACTTGTAATTAATGATTGAAAAATATTAAAAAGACTACGGATTATGGCATTATCTTGTGCAACATTTAATATTGAAGTCCACGCTGACGAAAATGAAAGCAAAAAAATACGAGCTGATTTTTTTTTATTTTTGATATTTATTGATTTTTGTCGTTTTCACTCAAAACATGTGGAACCCAAGCGCCAAACTTCTAGACTTTTCCCATTTATTTAAGATGGCGGTATACAGTCATGTGACTACAATTCATCTGCTCAGCTAATTCTACGGTGGTTCGAAGTGATCTTCATGAATAATATGGTTTAAGCGGTCCTCGTCGAAGTCCACTGGTCGCCCGGAACGCTCCACGTCTTTCAGGTCGAAATTACCGTCTTTGAAACGCAAAAACCATCGACGAGCTGTCATTTTATTCATAGCATCTTCGCCGTACACTTCGCAAATATCGCGAGCAGCTTTGGCAGCTTTATTCCCTCGATTGAACGCGAACTGAAGGAGGTGTCGAAAATGCTCACTTTCGTCTACTTGACATTCCATTTTGAAGGCTTGTAATCAAATAAAATAATATATGTAACGTAAAAGCAAACACAATATGTTGTAGAGCAGAAAATTTTCTTTCGAATGACGTATAACCTCCCATTTTGTTTTACTTTTGGTTCTCATTTTTAAATTGGAAAAAAACGGACACAACTTATGTTAACACCCAATATATAATAATCAAATAACCAGGGTGACATAACATATTTTTGCTTAATCCCTTTTGAAATATTAAACCACTCAGTCAAGAAACCGTCCACTTTAATAAATGTTCTTCTTTCTGTATAAAATGTTGCAATACCTATACAATATTCGTACACCTAAATCATGAGTTCCCAAAGTGGTCGATATCGACCCCGTGGGGTCGATTTGATTTTTCTAGGGGTCGATAGTTTCAATAAAAAAAATTGGGGGTTGACGACAGCAAAAATAGACCCCCTTACTACTGCTATTTGTTTGTTATTTCAAAATATCTATGATTCCAATAGGTACCTAATTAAGAATATTTGTCAATATTATTTGTATTGTATTACGACAACGATGGATTAAATATCAGTAGTAACGGAAATAAATTGGACAAATTAGAGACCTTAGAAATTTCTAAGTCAGTACATCGATCCGAACATCTGGTGAACAGTTATATGCCAAAAATCTCTCCGCTCTTGGCCGAAATCGTCTCATGCCTCCCTCACCCCTCAGCCCCCAACCATTGAAGCGTGTATATCGGTACTAGTTCGAACAGTATTTAGTCTTGTTTGTGCTCCCCTGAAGATGAGGTGAAAGCCTTGAAACCGGTAGGGTTATAACGTTACAAAAAAGTGGAATAAACAGTGTTTGATAAAAATAAATTACAATGTCTTTAAACCTCCACAACGTTAATGCCTTAACTATAAACAACATATGCTATTTAGTTTTAGAAATCTCAAACAACCGACATGTGCAGTGTTACGTTTCTAAACTTTATAGTTAATGTATCCTGTTGCTTAGAAAGATGACCTTAGGGTTCACTTTATGGACAAATAAACAGGTTATGCGTCCATCACATAACATAAGTCACGCAGATTATAGCAATTGGGAAACCTATTTGACGAGTTTGGATTTGACTTTCCTACAACTGTGTTTTTGCTCAGTAAGATCAATAGTATTTGCATACCTACTAATGCAGACATTTCTCTTGTCTATTTATTTTGAAGAAGCGCCACGTCGACCTTCCCAATGGCCTTCCGCCATGCAATTAAATCCATTCCAGTCGCTTCAGCTATTTTTATGTCTTGTGTTCGTTCGTATCGTGTCCGATGTCATCTGGTATTCGGAATCTTGCCAAGGAGCACGGTTCATGGATACAGAAGAATAACAAGATTATAATAAAGTCAAAATTATTCAATTTTAATTATTTGAAACAGCTAATATCGTTTGTACGGAAGCAAAGTCGAATATTTTTAGTGAAATAAATCGATTTTGAAGAGACTAAAATTGGATTGAACGATAAATGCGGGAAAATAATAGATGCGTGTGTGTATATAAAAAAATAAACACGCCTCAATGCTTAACGCTGTGAAGAAAATATTAGCACGCGTACATAAATGTGTATAAACAAAAATAAAATTGTAGGAAAAAACAGAATTAAAAATGGTGTATTTTATTTTAGTTAAAATAATGTTTCATTATCATTTGTTTTTTGTTGGTGGTTTTATTTTCTTAAGGGAGGTGGGGGGTATTTTAGTCTAGAAATTTGAAACAATGTTTTTGTATTTTTTTTACGTATTCTTAAAGTTTAGACCTTTAAGAATATGTTCTCAAAAGGAAATTTTAAAATTCTCAATATTTACGAAGTTATAGCTATAAATGAGGCAGCAATTACGCCACACCGGAATGACTCAGATAATAATCTTAAAACTTTAAACGCGTTTTCTCGAAACTGTTTTTTTTCAACCTGGTCGACATCAAATCTTAAGTTTTATTCAACCAATTGCCTTTAAATTTATTATAAAACTTTAATAATTACTTTTTTATCGTCCCTACCTTGATAAATTCAAAAACATTTATTTTACTATTTAAAAAAAATAAAAAAATTAAAAAAAAGGGTAAAAAAATTGAAATGTTTTTCAGACAGCTACCATTTTACGATTCTTTTTCTTTGGTACCAACTATAACGACATTATTTTTTATCAAAAAATTGTGTATAATTTTTGTTTAAAATTTACAAAAAGGTTCCAACCATGTCGACCAGCTTACCCCCTTTTTTCACAAGATGGTAACAGCTGATAACTTCTTGAATTTAAAAAAAAAAAAATTTTTTGTTGTACATTCTCAAATCATCAATAAACAAACTGTAAAAATATATAGACGAAAAATATTTCATGTTTTTTTATTTATTTAGTATGAAAAAACGCCCGAAATTCACGTCTCAAGAGTATAATACCCTCTTAAGTAAATAAAGTAAAGGTCATGCACGTTTTCAAAAACAAAATATCAGGTGGCGGGCCTTATTCATTAACACCTTCAAGTTTTCTCAAATTATGTTTCCTTCAGCCTTGCGTCCCTTCAATATCCTCTTAAGGGTGGGTGGTGGAAGCGACAGCGTTGACCAGCGCGTAGTAACAAGTATTCAGGTGAAACTGGCACAACATAAATTTTCCGCTTAATGTTTACTAGTTCCGTTTTTTTTTGTTTTACGAAATATGTTTTTAAATTTAAAAAAAAAACGATCGATCGAGTAAAATAGCACAAAAAGTTGTGATATTCTAAACGAATATTGCAGTTAAACGATGCATTGAAGAACGATCGACGAGATCTATTTTTGCTTGTTTTATATCGAATTGATTCGAGGCTGGAAGTAAAAAATGATACACACGGGAAAGTGATAATTCCAGGAACGATCGATCGAGGTTTAACTGTAATAGATTAATCACCAATATTGTGCAATGAACATATATGGCCATTTTATTATACAATATAGCCAGAATATCACTTTGATTAATAATTTGTAAAAGTATTAAAATATGACCGCGTGATAAGAGGTAAGCTATGAATAATATTGAATGAACACAGTGTTGAATGTAAATTAATATGTTATTGCATACGCCGAAAGTAGAGTATGTATTCGAGTTTAAAATTTCAAAAGGGGTAAATAAAGGATGCGTTATATCACCTTGGTTGTTTAATATTTACACAAATTCATGTGTGAAGGTCAATGGGCGTTTCATGGGAATGTAAGCGGATTGTTGTATGGCGAGATGACACGGTGGTGTAGGCAAAGAGTGTAGGTGAATTTCAGAGTTTGATAAGAGAATGGTGTGAGACTTGTAAAGAGAAAGATCTGAAAATGTATGTTGCGAAATCCAATGTCATGGTGAAAAAAGTGTGGAAGGAAAAGTAAATGCGATATATGGGCGAACAATATCATGGTGAAAGAAGTGTGGAAGGAAAAGTAAATGCGATATATGGGCGAACAATGTCATGGTGAATTAAGTGTGGAAGCAAAAGTTAATGCGATATATGGGCGAACAATGTCATGGTGAAATAAGTGTGGAAGGAAAAGTAAATGCGATATATGGGCGAACAATGTCATGGTGAAAGAAGTGTGGAAGGAAAAGTAAATGCGATATATGGGCGAACAATATCATGGTGAAAGAAGTGTGGAAGGAAAAGTAAATGCGATATATGGGCGAACAATGTCATGGTGAAATAAGGGTGGAAGGAAAAGTAAATGCGATATATGGGCGAACAATGTCATGGAGAAAGAAGTGTGGAAGGAAAAGTAAATGCGATATATGGGCGAACAATGTCATGGTGAAAGAAGTGTGGAAGGAAAAGTAAATGCGATATATGGGCGAACAATGTCATGGAGAAAGAAGTGTGGAAGGAAAAGTAAATGCGATATATGGGCGAACAATATCATGGTGAAAGAAGTGTGGAAGGAAAAGTAAATGCGATATTTGGGCGAACAATGTCATGGTGAAAGAAGTGTGGAAGGAAAAGTAAATGCGATATATGGGCGAACAATGTCATGGTGAAATAAGTGTGGAAGGAAAAGTAAATGCGATATATGAGCGAACAATGTTATGGTGAAAGAAGTGTGCAAGGAAAAGTAAATGCGTTATATGGGCGAACAATGTCATGGTGAAATAAGTGTGGAAGGATAAGTAAATGCGATATATGGGCGAACAATAAAAGATTGGAGTTAGTTGAGGAATTCTGCTATTTGGGTAGTATTTTCTCAGATAGAAGAGTCACGAGAGATATTGTACGGTATGTAGCGATAGAAAACAAAGTCAAAGGGACACTAAATCATATTCACTCGAATCGTACAGTTAGGCTAAGATGATATACTCGTAGACAACAACAGTGTTTTAGTACCAACTTTGATGTATGGGACTGAAACGTTGAGATAAAAAAAATCTGAAAGGAGTTAAATTAAAGTTGTAGAAATGCGTATACTTTGAAGAATACATGGGGTGATAATGTATGACAGAATACGTAATGAAGTGATAAGGGATGTATATGAACTAAGGGTTCATGTGTTAAGTAAGATAAGAAAGAGCACTTTGACATAGTATGGACATGTAGAAAGAATGAATGAAGAAAGGCTAACGAAACAAATATATAATTATAAGGAAAGTATGATTGGATCACGGGAATAAAATTTTGAAAGAAAGAAACCTAGACAATTGTAGAAGTTGTATGAGAAGATTTATATATGTGGAAGAGGCTAACGATGTGTGTCGAGATATGAAAGTCTGGTGTTCTGTCACTTCCACTTTGTATACTCTTTTTTCGTCATCTTTCTTTTAATTATCATTTCACAATTACAAGTTCTTACACATTTCACATCCTCCATAGCGATGGAGGATGTGCAGCAGATGTAACACATAGAATTAGTGTGGGATGGATGAAGTTTAGATCAATGACGGGAGTTCTATGTGATCCGAAAATGCCAGTAAAGTTAAAAGGAAAAGTATACCAAACGATTGTCACACCCGCATTCCTCTATGGCTCCGAATGCTGGACGATGTATAACTCTTACTCCAGGCAACTAGAAACTGCTGAAATGCGCATGCTAAGATGGTCAGCTGGTGTGTCCCTAAGAGACAGGAAGCCTAGGTGTTACAGGCATCAACAGTAAGATGGAGGAGAAGCGGGTGGATTGAAATGGTGTGGGCACGTTGGACGCAGAGTACCCTATCACATTGTGAACCAGGCAATCTCCATGGATCTTCCTCGAATAACGACCAAAGGAAGACCAAAGAATTCGTGGGTGGTGCAAAAAGATAACCTGATGTAGAGGCACGGCCTGGGGGACGTAGTCCGGGACAGAAGAGCATACAACCTGAGAACGAGGAGAGCTGACCCCAACAGTCTTCGCTGACAGTGAGTTGGGATGGAGCCAGGGAGAAAAAGACACATTTCACAGTTATAAACTAAAATAGTACACAAAGAACAAGAAATATAAGGCGATTGGGATTATTTCAGTCTCTTTCAATCTAACCAATTATTGTTCTCTTATTCTGTGGGGGAACTAAGTGACAGGGGTTGATAATTATGTTTATTGTGGCACATTCTCAAAATATCTCGATGTACAGGGACCACATTAAAACCCTACAGTGCACAAGGATGCAAATTTGCATCATGATAATTAAAAAATATAATAAATGCAAGACCATCTTTTGGGAATAAAATACTCTAAAATCATATGGTACAACAACCTCTCTTGTTGAGCATTTGCAAAAAAAAAAAAAAGGCGTTTGTATATCAAAACATTATTTTTAATTCTGACAGTTGGAGGAATGGTGGATTCAACTTTTTACTGCATTTCAAGAATTAATTAAACCATAATAAAAGTGTTTTAGAAGTTAACAAATAATAACAATTCAGGTATGTTTTATTTATTTACACAATATTTTCATGTAAAAACTTATCTGCATGGTGAAAATCAACAAAATATATGTGAAGCAAAACATTATCGCACATTTTTTCAATAAAAAAAAACACTAAAATTTGTTTTTAATTTTTTTGAGGCTATGAATGAAAGGACAGCTCGTCGATGGTTTTTGCGTTTCAAAGACGGTAATTTCGACCTGAAAGACATGGAGCGTTCCGGACGACCAGTGGACTTCGATGAGGACCGCTTAAATTATATTATTCATAAAGATTCGCCTAAATATTGTACAATTATTAATGAAAATTAAAATATTAAACATTTATGATATAACATTTTGTTTATAGTTAAGGCATTAACGTTGTGGAGGTTTAAAGACATTGTCATTTGTTTTATCAAACACTGTTTATTCCACTTTTAGTAATGGTATAACCCTACCGGTTTCAAGGCTTTCACCTCATCATCATGGTAGCACAAACAAGACTTCTTATTTGTGCTCCCCTTATGACTAGGTGAAATCATTGAAACTGGTAGGGTTATATATAATATACCGTTACAAAAAGTGGAATAAACAGTGTTTGATAAAACAAATTACAAATTTATAACATTATTTTTCGTGCATTCAAGGCGGTAGAATAGAATATAACTTTACATACATACCAACACGCCGTATTCCTGTCGGGGTAGGCAGAGAGGACAGATCCTCAGAGAACTTGACACACAGCCTCTTCCACATTCATACAACTTGTACGATTCCTTCTTTCAGAATATCATTCCCTTGATCACATCATACTTCCCTTGATCTTCCTCTTAAATGCTTTGCACTCTATGTCTGTGTTGTTACATGCCCTGACCACCTCAGCGTACTGTTCTTCATATTGCCTGGCCAAAACCATCCCTTTTGACGCCAACCGATGCGATGCATTCAAGTCACCTGCCAATATGATCTTGCCATTGTACTTCTTTTCTTTAAAACTCTGCCAGGCTTTCGTCAGTTTCACTATTGACTGAAGCATATCTTATCACAAGCAGAATACGCGTCATGCCTATTCCAAATCTAATCCATATCGCTCTTGGGCTAACAAACTCATACTCTTTCATAAATACCCTCAACCTCTCGAATATGAATGTTCCTACACCCTATTTGGCTCTTCCATTATCCTTCACATAATACCATATACCAAATATTCCTCGCACCTCTTCAGACCCACACTCTTTACCCTTAGTATCCCCTATGTTAGAAATAGACGCCGAATTCACATACTGTCTCTATTGTGTAACATCCTTAACTGCCCCGCCGCACCCTCTTATCTCGCCGAAAATTTTCAGCTTCTTTCCAATCATGGATTAGCGCTACGCTCAAACAGAGATTGTTTATTGGCCTTTCCAGTTCACCGCTCCTCTTTCTTTACGTCGTCCTTTACTGTCCATGCAGTGAGACTCTGGAATCAGTAACAAACCAATATAAGACTCGCTCCGTCCTTGGCATGCTTTAAGAAGCGACTGAAAAAACTCTTAATTTCTAGTCAGTAAAATAACGTGTTTCATTCCTGATTTTTCTTTTCCTTTCCTCTCCACCATCCCTTCCTTTCCTTTTGATTGATGATATCTCACTTTATATGAAAAATAATGTTCGGGTGATTGTCTGTCTTTGTAGGGTTCATGGGCATGGGCATGCTCACGTATGTGTTTATGGATTTCGTAGAGATGTATAGTCATTTGAATGATTTATGCGACTATGTAACTTGCTTCATTTACTTTTGTCTGGTTGGTTGGAAGAGATGTGTGCCTGGCAATAATCCCGCCAGATTGTATTGTAATAAAAGTGTTTAATAAATAAATATCAAGCACACTATATCTAAACGTTTATCTTTTGTTTTAAAATACTGTTCATTCATCATTCCATTATATTCTCCCTATATTGATTTTGTTCGAAATCAAACGTTCTATAGAGTGAATAGCCATATATGACAATTTCTCTTGTCCAAGACCCTCAAGATCTCAAAGAAGTTTTGAATATGTTAAATTAATTTAAATATTGTACACATTATGCTATCAATGATCATGGGTAAATATACTGAATGTAATATAAAATATTAGACGCCCTTCTGATATCGTGCACTGTTGTCTCACCCTTGTCCCAGCTCTGGTGCCATATCAGATCCCCTCGAAAAAGTATTCTCTGTTTTATTTGTATGCTAAATCTTGGAAACGAGTTTTGCAACAATTTAGATATTTTTAATATAAGTATATATAGTATTCGCCAGAATATCACAACAATATTTAGAAATAGCTACTAACTTTGTGCTCTCCTTTATTAATATAAATAACCTAGTATAAACGAAACATTAAGGACAATACTTTGCCTCTGGAGTTGAGTAACCCTGCATCAACATGTAGGAAGGTTTCGATTCTGCAAAGCAACTTGCATCTCGTTCTACAAGTGACCCCATGTGTTGTCTATATCTCAAGATCTATCCATAAAATTCTCAAAAAATCCAATATTTGTTCTATGGATGCGTTATTCCACTAAAAACAAATCTGAGTTATTTACCTCTATAAAATAAGTCTTCGGCAATTACGTAAGTCTGCTTGGTGAAGTTTGGTAATATTTTGTGGTATACATACATAACATATATTGAACTTAAATATACATATAATTATTAAATAATTTTAAAACAATGACTGTAATTTATTATTACTACTGCTTTTTGTATCTTTATGTTAGTTTAAGATAAAGTTTTGTATTATTTGTTAATAATTTTAAGTATAACCTGTCACATGTTCATTTGTATATATATATATACACTGTTGTGTCGTTAATTAAATAAAATAAACTATCAGCTTTCAACACTATAATTAAAAAAAATACTATCAGTTATTGGCAAGTCTTTTAAAATGATCAGTTATTGGCAACCGCAGATTTAATTTGTGGTAAATTATCGTACGTCATATTTCGGTTGCAGTTATTGGCACTCACTATTTTTGCAGCCACAGGGCAGCTCCAACGATTAATTCGGGTGATTTCCGTTTACTGATTCTATTTTAATTTATTCATCACCTGAATTGTATCTGGCTACCATTATTAGCATTTCAATTAAATTATTCATCACAGTTCTTTCAGTTATCTGTGTTAACTTATTGTATTTAAAAAAAGTAATATTTATTAACACATCATTTTATTATCGTAGCCAAAGTTGTAATGGGTATCCCCAAATCACGCGCGAGCGAAACACGTGAACCAACGTGTTTATTAATTTTATCGAGAATGTTCCTTTTATCTTGAATCGATAATGTTTTTCTTTGCTTAGACATTATTTTAAGGGATTCAACGAAAAATTAAAATAAATGAAAAAAATATAAATTGACACACGAAATACACGACAATTGAATATTGAAATTGTATGTACACGACCAACACGTTTAAAACACAAGCATTGATACTGTCTCTGTTGTATAATATCCTTAACTGTCCCGCCGCACCCTCTTATCTCGCCGAAAAATTTCAGCGTCTTTCCAATCATGGATTAGCGCTACGCTCAAACAGAGATTGTTTATTGGCCTTTCCAGTTCATCGCTCTTCTTTCTTTACGTCGTCCTTTACTGTCCATGCAGTGAGACTCTGGAATCAGTTACAAACCAATATAAGACTCGCTCCGTCCTTGGCATGCTTTAAGATGCGACTGAAAATCCTCTTAATTTCTAGTCAGTAAAATAACGTGTTTCATTCCTGATTTTTCTTTTCCTTTCCTCTCCACCATCCCTTCCTTTCCTTTTGATTGATGATATCTCACTTTATATGAAAAATAATGTTCAGGTGATTGCCCGTCTTTGTGGGATTCGTGGGCATGTTCTCGCGTATATGTTTATGGATTTCGTAAGGGTTGGATAGTCATTTGAATGATTTATGCGACCACGTAACTTGCTTCATTTACTTTTGTCTGGTTGGTTGGAAGAGATTGCCACCTAGCAATAAGCCCTCCAGATTGTATTGCAATAAAAGTGTTAAATAAATAAATAAATAAATAGATTGACCAAATACATATACAGTCTGCCTGCCTCTGATTCGCTAAATTTCCCACCAATTGCATCGTATTACACGACTCGTGTAACCTTGACCATGAGCGCTGCAGCTGCAGGCGTACACGTGTCTATAAATATAAACAACATATTTCTGCTTCCTAATATTCATTTCAAATATTTTAAATCGTCGCGCATTTAATTAAATATGTTTATAAATTGATTTGCGTTTTAAATATTTCAAACGTAAATTGCGGGAAATAAGAACGTAAAAGCGGGTACTTAATGTACTAAAATAAAACGGGATTGTAAAAATTGAACGCGAATAGCGGGAAAACGTGAATTCCGGGCGCTTAAAAACTGGGTTTCTAACACTTTATGTATTTTTAATTTGTTTTTAACACTTTAAGTATTTTTTTCTTGGAAACTAACGATAGCCTCCGTGGCCTAGTTGGTAAGACGCTTGTCTACCAACCCGAAGATTGCGGATTCGATTACTAGATTTTTTTTAAAAGAATTCCAGTCTGGTTTTTCACTTAAGGCCCCTTCAATATCTTTCTGGCTGGGTAAAAGATATAACTACATGGCAATAAGCCCGCCAGATTGTACTGTACTCAATGAAAGTGTAATATGAGTATAATACAATGTCATCATCAAATTTAACTCCCAGTAATTGGGATTAAATATCGTAATTTATGTCTGGTTGGTTTGAAGAGATTGCCATGTGACAATAACCTCGTCAGTTGTGTATTTTACAATCAAGTGTCTAACTAAATAAATTAATGTTAAGTCTAGTGGTGCAAAATCTAAAATGATTTTTATTGTGCTGTTTAGTTTAACAATAACCCTGCACGAACTCAGAGTCAATCCCAGAACAAACCTTACCTGACTTCAGACCGAACAGCAAAAATAAACCCTACAACACAACATCCTCGCTTGGACCGTGAATTTCTATAAAAGCCAACAAAATCACAGCAATCCCTTAGTCGCTGCCCTGGGGGCTTACGAGAGTAAATCCGACCTACCCTTCCGTTATAAGCACAGGCTCCCGAAGCATTATCTATTGCCTGACTAGTTCACCTACAGTATTAGCTGGGACAACCAAGGCCTGAGTGAATGTGATGGAATACAAGTAGCCTGAACGAATGGACTTGTTCTTGCTAAATAATTTAGTTGTAAGAATTGTTATCTAGTTATAAGTAGTATGTAGGTGTTAATTATTTCTAAGAAATCATGTATTTAGATTATAAAAAAATATAAAATAAAGCGACATGAAGGAAAATAAGATTAAGTAAGTTCATAAATTATAATATATAAATAAGATTAGTTAACTTATAAATTTGTATATAGGTATAGCCTTAAAACTCAATTTATAAATAGAATGGATGATTTAATTAAGATGAACAAAGGAGCTTTAGGATGTGAGGACATCTGGAGAGAATGAGTCGTGCAAGGTGTGCGTGGAAGAGGTAGATCGAGGTGAACGTGGCTGGATCAAATTGACTATTTGTTGAAAGAAGGTTAAGTGAAAAATGTGAATACAAGAAGATTGTGCATGACGAGATATGACTGTGGAGGAGGCTAAAGTTGTGTGATTTGATAGAAAAGTTTGGAAGTCGGTTCTCTCGGCCTTCACCGCAACGTACATGGCGTATGTTATGCAAAAGTTGTATATATGGTTAGTTTTACATAAAAATAATATTTTTTTATCTAAAAATCATTTTAGATAAGGTTTTGTTATTATCTGTTGCCTAACTAGTCCACCTACAGTATTAGCTGGGACTACCAAGGTCTGAGTGAATGTGATGGAATACAAGTAGCCTGAACGAGTGGACTTGTTCTTGCTAAATAATTAGTTGTAAGAATTGTTATCTAGTTATAAGTAGTATGTAGGTGTTAATTATTTTTAAGAAATCATATTGTAGGAACCACGATCGTCGCTGAATATGGTCAACACACACGGTCAACGACCGACGAAACGACCTTTGGATATGTCCAAAGGTCGCATACCAAAACATTGAAATTGTTTATCCACAAATACTATTTACGATACATTCCACAGTAGAAAGAGAACGCATCACGCTGTCTCGCCGTTTTCGCAAACAAATTGTCTACCCACAATACTATTTGCGATGTCTGCAATATTTCAATCGACCATTTCTGCACGCACAGAAGCGAGATAAAAATATATTGCGGGTGCACTCCCGCGCCCATCCTGAAATGTATAAATACCCACTTACCGATAAATAAAGCATCATTAATAATTAATTATTATTCATTGATTCATTCACTCTCTCTTTCCGCACTGCTAATTGACGTATTTTATTTATTTACCAATAACTACTATCATCATCTCGTCTTTCAAGGACATTCCGCTCAAATATATTAAGATTGTAAAAAATAAAAATAAAATGACATGTAGGAAAATAAGATTAAGTAAGTTCATAAATTATAATACTCGTATATAAATAAGATTAGTTAAGTAATTAATCTGTATATAGGTATAGCCTTGACAAATGTTTGTACAGTATATTATTTTGTTTAATAAAAAAAACTCAAGAAAAACCCGAGTCAATACAAGAAATAAAATAAACATCTAACAGAAAAGAAAGTCTGAAAAACGCTGGAAATTAAAAGCTTAATGTTTCCCAATTATAGTCGTGTCCTTTTTAGTGTAGGCAGTCAGGACAGCTCTCCATATTGCTAAATCCGCCCACACCTTTTGGAACAATTGACATTTGAGAAAAGGTCACTAACCAGCGCGTATCCAAGTTAAATAAATAAAATTTTCACTTTCCTTAAATATACGAGTATTTTACGAATTAAGTTTTTCATTACTCAAAATACAATATTTACAGTTAAATTTCGTTTAAATTGAAAAACGAACCGAAGAGTATCAGTGCATCAGATATATAACGTAAATATCACACTTAAATAAATTGGATATATAACTTAAAGATCACACTTAAATAAATTGGATATATAACTTAAAGATCACACTTAAATAAATTGGTTGTTCCAAATTAATCCAATAAGGTGGGAATTTATGATAGAGCTTTTGCTGTTGCTGGTGCTGTGGCGTGGAATGGTCTGCCTCTTAGTGTTTGGATATATGGTTAGCGTGCGCAGCTTTAGGAATCACTTAAAGACAGCCGTTTTTGGAGGGTCTTATCAAAATGTATGTTGTTATATGAATACTACACTACGCCTAAATCCGAATTTGTTACTATTTCAAATCGGAAGTTCAACAAAGGTTTCTTTGTAGGTCGTCTTCTCTTGGTAAGCTTTCTGCGGTTTTCGAAACCGTAGGAGCTGTATGATAATGTGTATGGATGTGAAAGAGGTGAAATATGTGAGCCGCTATAGGGAATTCTGGAGCTCTCTCCTCTTTGCCTACCCCAGTAGGGGAATCGACGTGATGGTATATATGCATGTAAATTTTAACGGTATTAAAAATGGAAGCAAAATTGTGTTTTACTTGAAGTTTTTTAATATTTACAATAGTTATTCATTGATGTAATAGAATTTTTAAATTAAATAATTGTTTTTTAAAATATATATTTATCGAACTATTTTAAAGTTGTAAATTTTTTAGAATTGTTATTTTTTATATTTATATTATTGACTCATATTTTTTAAAATTAAAATAATACATATGACCGTAGTCATAGGTATCCTTAAACCCCCGAATACTATGTGAAAAAAATGCCTGTGTCATTCGAGGGGAATAAGACAGCGCGGAGTTCGAACTGACGACCTTCCGCACGAAAGTCCAGTGCGTTGTTACCGCACGGCTATGCACCTCACAATTGCATAGTGATTTTCACGCGGTGCTACAAATCATTCTAGTGTAAGTGGATTGCCTATTAAAAAATATAAGTTATGAATGACATAAGTTATTGGGGCGAAATACGTATGTCGAGATAGAAACGTCTGTAGCGCCCTCATCTCTGCCTATTTCAGCAGGGAAATGGCGATGATGGTATATGATATATCAGGGGTGGGCATAGATGAGGTCAACGAGAGCCACATTCTGGATTTTCATATATATATAAAGAGCCACTCCATAGTCACGTTCTCACGTAGTATTAAATACACTAATTCTAATTTATTACATAATCTACATAAATCTTAATTGCTATATAAAGTGTAAAAAATCCACATTGTATAAGAAAATATAAAAATAGCGCAGAATACGGTTTGCGTGGTTTGCGCACAGAAAAAGGCAGGAGATGCACGCGCACCCTACACACTGAAATCACAGCACACGCGTATACACCAATACTTGCGCCTTTGACAGTTGCATTCATACATGCGCATCTTGTCACTTACAACATTTAGAAAGGAAAATCGCGAAAATACAAGTATAATGGGGAAGGAAAGTATCTATGTTTTTATAAGACATTGGTAGCCGCACTTAACCCAACGAAGAGCCGCATTTGACTACGTCTGGTATACGAGTATATGTACGAGTATGTACGTTCTCTCTAAATGGGTAAATTCGAGAACAACAAAATAAGTGTCCACCACGCGGTCTGGTCATGCTTTTATTTGCAGTGGCTATCATACTCGGCTCGTAATCGCTTTGTTCTGCTTTAGCTCCCTTTATATCTCTGTAGCCTGCTACTTGGAGTGACACTCGGGATATTCGTGAATCTGTGGCGCACAGAGGTGTGAGGCGTATACATAGGAGTTGTTTGTTACCAGGCTAAATATAATTCTTGATTGCTTAATATTAAAGAGAACTACTAGTTCCTATCATTTTTTTGTTTAGACTATGAGAGAGAAGTCGATTTGATTAGAGAACGTTTTAATTTATAAAGTTACTAGTCAAACATGAATTGATTGGCAGTCAGTCAACCTCTGTGGCCTGGTTGGTAACAAGCCTGGCTTCCTACCTGGTGGTGGCAGGTCGATTCCCGATATTCTAAAAAGGATTCTATTTACTAATTTATTTTTATTTATTTATTTTTTCAAAACAGGCTTAGCCCAATTACATTGAAAAATACAAGAAATGTTTACATTAAAAAAATATATATAAAATTTAAAAATATATATAAAATGAAAAATTATGTATATACACACATATACTCGTATATACACACAAACATACACATATATTCAAAGTCACTTAAATACGTTGATGAGTGCTTTCTAACGCGCTCAATCTTAGAAGAAAATTTATTTTTGCTTTAGGTAATGTGATATGAAATATGTGAATATCCGAAGCAATCCCGTTCAAAAGAGTTAAGGCCCTTTCAACAGGCATAGCGGCTGGAAGACCCGTTATTGAGAATAGTTCTTGCCGGCACAGTCTAGTATAATTGTTAGGAACATTTAACGCTAATCTTTGTAGTAATGTTGGACAGCTCACAGCTCCTCGAACGAGTTTGACAACGTATACCAGGAGACGCAGATCTCTTCTTACGCTCAAGGAGTTATACCAGAGCATGTCCAGCAGAAACTGAGTAGGATAAAACCATGGATAGACACCAAACTCACTTATATAGAGATATCGTAGATATTTTTTTTTGTATCTTCTCCACCATGAGTGAGTTCTGCGCCCCCACCGGGCTCCAAATTCAAGCATTGCTTTCTAGTTTGCTACGGATCAATGAATTAAACAATGTTTTGAGGACCATTTGGTTTTCAAACGACTTAGAGATTCTCATTACAAATCCTAGAGTTTTATAAGCTAATGTAGTCTAGTCTGGTTTTCACTTAAGGCATGTTTAATATCTTTCTAGTTAATTGGAAGAGATTGCCACTCGGGAATGAACCCGTTGGCTTGTAATACAATACAATAACAACCACCTTATCTTAGTTGGTAAGTCGTTTGTCTTGTACGCGGGAGGCTTATGTTGGATTCCCTATGATGCTAAAAATAATTGTTACGAGTCTTGTTTAAACAGTTTTGGTGGTATCCAAACAATAAAAAAGGGTTTCAGTATGTTTTGAGAGTTTGTTTCGTTATAGTAAAAGCACGCACAAGCGACTGTTCTTGCCTTTCTATGTGTGGTACACGTACGACGACGAACTATGAGTTATGTTTATACTACAGTGGTTATAAACCTGAATCCTCGATTATTGAGACTAAATAATGTCTTCCGATAATTCCCTTCAATGTGCCCGCATCACAATTACGAATTAGAACGAAAACAGTTCTACGATATGAATTTTTGTTTAGAAGTGTCCATACTGAAGTAAAAATAAGCAAAGTTAATTGAAAAAAAAACATGCAAATTATGTGATTTACTTTTGAAACTTGATCAACGCTATTAAACGACTACAAGAAACCTTAACTCTCAGAACAACAGGCAGAGCCTCGTTTGCTAACAGGTAAACCTAGGTATTTGTCTAGGGGTACCAAGCTAAAAGGGGTACCCAAAAATTCATCTATATGTTATAAAAATCTGTACAAGTTATTTTGATTAATGATTTATAGAAGAATTCGTCGACTTCAGTTCATATTTAAAATCGAATGAAATCGACTGTTCAATTTGCCTAGTTAACCTCCCATTGTTTCTTATTGCTACACGCCGTTCGATATTCCTTTTAACTCTTCATTATCTGAGAAAATACTACCCAAATAGCAGATTTCCTTAAGTTACAATGACATCGTATATGCATTTGCAGAGATGAAAGCAAGACGTAAAAGTGAACTACTTTGTTTTGAGGTGCGAAATACAGCATCTTTAAAGGTCATCATCACCCGAAACAGAAAGGGTACACATTCTTTTAATTATGTATTGGGAGTGGGACAGGGTCACAAGTTGCGAACTACCTAGGGTTGCCGTCTATACTAATTGGCACTGGCAACAGGTGGAAACAATCTGTAAATAAACACTCTCCCCAGTTAAGAGTTTATGCTCGTGTAGAGTATATATTAATTATAATATATTTATTTATATTATAAAATTCATGCTAAGAAACTTTCCAGAGTCAAAGGTCTAGATCAGGGGTAGCCGACATTTTAAGACCGCGTGTCAAAACCGGTATTTGGCAATGGCTCGCGGGTCGCATTTGATTTTTAATTAATAGGCACACCAACATTTGAATGCCTGTAAACGAGGAAATACTCCAATTTGTCTAAATTTATTTAGCGCTGTTTTGTATTTTTTTTCTCGTGGCCCTATCACTATCATCCCCAGAGTACTGCATCAAGTATACCATCGACTTGTCAATATGTTGCTATAAAGCGCCATCAAAGAATAGTTTAAGTATAATCGATCTTACCAGCCCGTAATCAAATAATTCATGGGTGGTGCAAAAAGATAACCTGATGCAGAGGCACGGCCTGCGGGACGTAGTCCGGGACAGAAGAGCATACAACCTGAGGACGAGGAGAGCTGAACTCAACAGTCTTCGCAGACAGTTAGTTGGGATGGAGCCAGGGAGAAGAAAGACCAGCCCGTAATCACACTGGAAAAAATTGAGACATCACCGGGAAACGAGCTCGGGCCCCTTGGTATATAGGTTAATCGACTCATTCACTGAACCATGAGGGTCAAGAAATTAATATATAATTTTTTTTTATTAAATATAAATATGTAACATGACACTCATACAATTCACATTATATAAATACGAGTATAACTATTATTTAGAATATCTATTAAACTTCTTCTTCTTCCTGGCTCCATCCCAACTCATTGTCTGCAAAGACTGTTGGGGTCAGCTCTCCTCGTCCTCAGGTTGTATGCTCTTCTGTCCCGGAATACGTCCCCCAGGCCGTGCCTCTGCATCAGGTTATCTTTTTGCACCACCCATGAATTCTTTGGTCTTCCTCTGGTTGTTATTCGAGGAAGATCCATGCCTGGTTCACAATGTGATCGGGTGCTCTGCGTCCAACGTGGCTATACCATCTCAATCGCCTCTCCTCCATCTTGCTGTTGATGTCTGTAACACCTAGGCTTCCACGAATGCGTGAGCTTTTTATTAAGTCTCTTAGGGACACACCAGCTGACCATCTTAGCATGCGCATTTCAGCAGTTTCTATTTGCCTAGAGTAAGAGCTATACATCGTCCAGCATTCGGAGTCATAGAGGAGTGCGGGTCTGACAATCGTTTGGAATATCTATTAAACGTAAAAACTAAATGCAACTTTTACCTTAATTGTATTTTTCTTTTTAATTTTTGTCTATATGTTATCAACGTTCCCCATATTTTTTTCATTGTGTGTGCGGCCCATCAACTCAAATGTGCAAGAAAAAAAAGAGACTCCTTATGGCGCGTGGACTCTATATGGTGTTTCCATGTTCCGCACACATCTCAAAGAAAGGAACCTGAGAACCTATCATGAAATATCAAATAAAATATATAATTGCGCAAAACAAAATATGGTTACAAGTTCCTTTCTTTGAAATGTATGCGGAAGATGGAAACATGTGTGCGGACAATTTTTAACAGATGTGCGGCCGCTCACGCGCACACCTTAGAGGGAACGTTGTATGCAATATTGTTTTGCTATGATTGTGGGTTACATATTTTGCTATGATTGTGGGTTACATATTTTGCTATGATTGTGGGTTACATATTTTGCTATGATTGTGGGTAACATATTTTGCTATGATTGTGGGTTACATATTTTGCTATGATTGTGGGTTACATATTTTGCTATGAGTGTGGGTTACATATTTTGACATGAATGTTTTTCGTGTAGGAAATCTAGAGTCTGTCGCTATTTTTTTTTCTTTCCATTTTTTCAAAGAATAGATATGACCGAAGTCATACGTACCCTTATACCATCGAATACTAGACGGAAAAAATGCCTGTGCCATTCGAGGGGAGTAGCACAGCGCGGGGTTCGAACCGACGACCTTCCGTACGGAAATCCAACGCGTTGTCGCGCGGCCATGTACAACTATTTTTAATTTTCAAACAACTTTTTTTAATTATTTATTTCATAATTTATAAAAAAAATCTTCTCGTGGGCCGTACAAAACACCTTGGCAGGCTGCATGTTACCCGCGGGCCCGGGTTGACCTGGTCTCACTTAAACACGATAAGATTAAGTTATACATTTAAAGAATTTATTTGGATTTGGCGAGAATACAAACCGTTTTATATGAGACCCCTTCAGAGTTGGCGACTATCGTGGCGAAATCATTGATAGCTCTAACCAGGCTCTACGTGAACAGATTTTTGACAATTATTGATGACGGCCTCCGTATTTGGCATAACGCCTATGTTCTTGCCCGGAGGTCACACGATAAATTCCCTTTGGAATCTAATTTATTTAAAAAAAGGTTTAAGTTTCGCTTTCACTTCAGATCTATTTAACATATTTCTTGTTGGCTGGAAGAGATTGCCACATGACAATAACCACGCGAGGACGTACTGTATAACAACGACCTCCGTGGATTAGTTTGTAAGACGCCTGACTTCGTACCCGGATGTTGCGGGGATTTTTTTAAATGATTGCAATCTGGTTTCCTCATAAGGCCTCTTTAATATATTTCTGGGTGGTTGGTAGATATTGCCACATGGTAACAAGCTCTCCAGGTTGTACTTTATACGACTAAAGTGTGATACAAAAAGGTGTAAAACATTTGATATTTCTTCGTCTGCATTTATTTTAAATTAAATTCACACCATGGGATATATATGTAAATCATTTTGATAATTTGAAAAAAAAAAAATAGATTTGACCTAAGGCATCTTTATCTTTACACGCTTGAAATTCATGCGCAAAAAACCCGTGCTATTTTTAGGCACTGCATCATCCTTAAGTTCACATTCATCCCTATAGTTCGGAAATTCTAGGATGAGTCCTGTGACAGCTCACAAATTGGCCCCAATACAACCTTATGTAATGTGTTTATCTAAATAACTTGCTATTTATTAGAATTGAGACTTATATTAAAGTTTATAAAATAATTAAAGTTACTGAACATCGTTACAAGGTTGTATTGGGGAAAATTTGTGAGCTGTCACAGTACTCATCCTAGAATTTCCGATCTATAATCACTTCATTCCATATTCTGACCAATGCAAGTATTTAACCATTTTTCTTAGGTTTTGGTTAATACTTTTCATATATTGAATACCTTTTCTTTGATTTTTGTTAGTGTTTATATTTTCAAAATTGAAATACTTCCACAATTCTCTCTTCTTTTAGTGTTTGATCAAGAAAAAGGGTAAGTATTAATAAATAAAAGATTTGTTTATCATAAATATTTTTTAATCGATCTTATTACAATTTACGATTTAAAGACTAATATTAATCAAGTACATGGCTATCAGTTAAGATTTTTTTCGAAAAATTATGTAACAAACTTATAATCGAATAATTCGTTTGTTTTTTTTTTTTTTGGAAAATAAATATTCTTAACGCATTAAGAATGCAATCACAGATATACCTGCCTTGGGACAGGGAAATGTTATAAAAACTAAAGATTAATGATATTTAATCATGTATACAATACATACTTGGATGACTGACTTGATAAAAATAAGCGGTTCAGTCCACCGGCTCCATAGAAGAGCTACTATATCGTGGAATGGTTATAAGGAAGAGATCATGAAGTCAAGGCTTCGGGAAAGAGGATGAGGAAGGAATATGGGGTAAGACAGAAGATAAGGCAATAATTGATAATGAGAAAGTTAACAGTCTAAAGTTAACACAGCTTCTTCTCTACATAATTTACATGTAGCTGGGTTTTTTTTTTGTAAAGATACTCGTATACAGTCAATAGCAATGCTATGGCGCAACGCTTATGGAAAGTCAGAGCTCGCGTGGCTAGCTCAAACGTCGCGGTATCTGGAGAACTGGCAAACTAACAATGAAAAAAGTGAACAGTTACGCGATATTTATTACTACATTTGATCAAGGTGTTTGAAGTACTTAATGTAGGTGGTTTCGCGTACTTCAAAGTTTGAAGTAATTAACACCCATATTTTTGCAAATTTCAAAGTTTGAAGTACTTAATGTAGGTGGTTTCGCGTACTTCAAAGTTTGCAGTAATTAACACACATGGTTTTGCAAATTTCAAAGTTTGAATTACAGAATGTACTCGTAGATAATTTCGCGAGCTTCAAAGATTGAAATATCTAACGTGTGGTTTCGCGAACTTCGAAGTTTAATGCAGTAAACGTACGCGAAAGTGGTTACGCGAACTTCAAACTTGTCTACAAGAAGTCGTAATCATTAATTAGGTGATTCACGACATTTGCTAGTTAGCAGAAATGCTTCACGTTTTTTTTTAAATTTAGTTTGCAAGTTCTTCAGGGCAGTCTTAAAGGATGTAACTTCCTTGGGTTTAATGTTAGTAGAGGGTGAAGATTTGTTGAAGGGGCAGAGGAGCTGCAGTAGTAACTGGAGCTGGTTGTGGCGTAGGGGCTGCGGGACGCTCGTGTCTCTTGACGTGCTTGGACAGGTGGTCGGAGCGCATGAATCGGCGGGCGCAGACGTGGCAGCCGAAGCGCTTCTCTCCAGTATGGGTGCGGCGGTGGCGGGAGAGCTCGTCCGATCGGGAGAAGCGACGCCCGCAAGAGGGCCACGCGCACAAGAAAGGCTTCTCGCCAGTGTGGGTACGGGCGTGCGCCTTCAGATGCGAGGACTTGAAATAGTTCTTTCCGCAGCCGGGATGTGGGCACTCGTATTGGCGACGGCGCGGGGGCGGCGGTGTGGCTAATAACACGAGAGCACCCCCAACCAGAAGAGCTCTCTGGGGTCGCGGCGCCAGAGCAGGGAGTGGTCGCCCGGAAGTTGCGGTCGCAACGGTAGCAGGACGCACTTCTTCTAGTTTCTTGTCCGTAGGTTCAGGTCGGGGAGCTATGCAGGCATTTTTCTTCATCGACAGGGGGTTGACTCGGCTTGGGTGGACAGTAGCTACTTTCTTTGCTGGAGGCACAGTTCCTCTATGGATGATAGCTGCAGGTATGATATTTTGAAGATCTGTGAAATTATCTTCTCTGGGTGGTGTATCGGGAGTAGGTATCCTTGATTCTGCGGGTATCAATACTTCCGGGGTTAATTCTTTGGCATTAGGATTTTTTATTTCAGTGAGCTGTTGTTGCGAGTGATCTGTGTCTTTATTTTTTAACGCTATCCTCTCCTTTCTGTTGCCCATTTTGAATTTGAGTATCTTTAGGATGTTCTGTTGTTCGGGGCGGGGTCGCTTGAGGGTGTTGTAGGACGCTGGGTCAGCGAGGCTGCAAGTGCCGTCAGCATGAGCGCGCATGATGACCGAAGGTCTGGGTGGCGCGCAAGGTGACGGTTCCTCCTCCTCCGAGTCTGAGGGTTGCGGAGTGAGCGGCTGCGCGGGCTGACCGGGCGGCAGTAACAGAACTCTCTCCATGCGGAAGAAGTTCGTCTGAAGAAAAAGAGAACTATGGTTAGTTGGGTTATCAAAGGACACAAACCTAAGCGCTTAAGTGGGGGCGTTGTATGGCACGTGTATCTCTACAAGCTGTCGCTATTTTTATCGATGCATTTCAAAACAAAGGAAATATACTTGAAGTCTACGAGTAAGCATTATTGTATACGAAAATCTGAAGTAACAACAGTAAGGTCTATTTTTAAACAGGAAATCGTTTATCTTACAACATAACTAACTAAAACTTAACAGTGAACAATGCAAACCAATTAAAGAAAAGTCGAATATTATAAGTTCAACAGAAACTTGTTTCAGCAATATTTTTTGTTTAATTTTAACAATAAAAAGAAAACTTATTCAAGGAGGCAATAGTTATTTCATTAATACACGAATATTAAAAAAATAGTCATTTATTGAATTGTAAAATAAAAATATTTTTAATGTAGGTTTAGAATTAAAATATTGTAAATTTAATTTTAAATTAATCATAATAAATAGCAACATCTGCTTAAAATTTTATTAATTGCCTAGTATTGTTGATTCTTGTACTTATTTTAATCTCGCCAAGGGCGCTCCACTCGGAACTCAAATAATGACAAATAAACAAAATAATACTTAATAAATATATATTTAAGTTACTTGTGTATTGATTGGAATTTCACTTTCATATAGTAGAAATGATATTCAACTTTATAACAACAAAATGAATAAAATTGCACAAAATGCATAATATTTGAAGTAATTTAACTTACCGATAAAGGTGGTGTGGAAGGTGGCGATAGAGGAGCACACAGCTCGTCTACAATAACACGATTTATCTCCATTTTCCCACAAACCATGATTCCAGCACTGGATGCACATACAATAACTCAAATAATGTCACTTAAAAACGGTACTTGAAAATGTAAACACTAAAAAATTGTTCAAATTTACTTTGCAATATATTCAACAAATTACAAAGACTTCATATATTTTAATATAGTTCAAAAAACGAATGTTTTAATTCAACACGTATTTCCTAGTCGATTTTTTTTCGAATTTGGAATTGTTTTGTTTGTATAGAGCGAACGATAGAACTTTCTACAACGAGTCGCCGTTCGCGAATGAGTTGAATCGAATGTTTTTACCCAGAGGCAACCGCGTGTTATTGTGCCGAGGTAGGGTGTGTGCGCGTGATCAGGCCAGATGGACCAATCAGAGACGGGGGCTCGGCCGCTCGGGCCAATCAAGAGATGGCAATCAGCCGGGAGACGCGTGATCACAGGCTGATGTTCACGTGGACAGCGCCTGGGTGCGGTGACGTCACGAGGCGCGTCATACCGCGACCACGGAACGGCCGCGTGTTCACAACGCCTTGTTTTGACTTCGCTCACTCCAATAGAGAGTATTTGGAGATGTTTATCAAAAATTTGGTGTACTCAAATGTATTCGATAATTAAATAAATTCGGAAACATATATGATATATGTTTTGGAATATTACATATCTAACATATATGGATTTAAATTTTAATAACGGTTAAAAAAATAAACAAATATGTCTGAATTTAAATGTTGATTTATAATTCAAATTATTTAAACAGTTTTTTTAAATATATATAATAATGAACTTTTTTATAATATTATATTAAAATATGAATGACGTAAGTAATTTATGACAAATCTCAAAAAATCGAGTAGGACCACACCCCCTTTTCATTTATTTATTTAACACTTTTATTGCAAATACCATCTGGCGGGTTTATTGCCAGGTGGCAATCTCTTCCAACCAACAAGACAAAAGTAAATGAAACAAGTTACGTGGTCGCATAAATCATTCAAATGACTATCCATCCCCACGAAATCTATAAACATATACGTGAGCCCACGAATCCCACAAAAACGGACAATCACCCGAACATTGTTTTTCATATAAAGTGAGATATCATCAAAGGGAAAGGAAGGGATGGTGGAGAGGAAAGGAAAAGAAAAATCAGGAATGAAACACGTTATTTTACTGACTAGAAATTAAGAGGTTTTTCAGTCGCTTCTTAAAGCATGCCAAGGACGGAGCGAGTCTTATATTGGTTTGTAACTGATTCCAGAGTTTCACTGCATGGACAGTAAAGGACGACGTAAAAAAAGAGGAGCGGTGAACTGGAAAGGCCAATAAACAATCTCTGTTTGAGCGTAGCGCTAATCTATATGTGTTTCATTGTCTTTCATACAAATTGAGTTTTAATTATATATACTGCAGACTAACAAAACCAATACAGAACGTCAGTGGAAGTCGTAGTAAAGTTAGACCAAGGAAAGTGTGGTTGGATCAAGTGAATTATATTTTGAAAGAAGGAAATACAAAAGATCGAAGGAGTTGTATGAGAAAGTGCATGGATGTAGAAGTGTGTGTGTCGATATAGAAAATTCTGCAACTCTATCCTCTCTGCCTACCCCGATGGGAAAACGGTGTGATGGTATATATTTTGAACAATATTTTTTGAAGATGAATACGAGTAAGATTAATGCTGTGGAGATGTGTGCACTAAAGAAAAAATGTGGAGTGTCAACTCTGGGAACTCAATTTATATATAGAATGGATGTTTTAATTAAGATGAACAAAGGAGATTTAAGATGTGAGGACATCTGGAGAGAATGAGCCGTGCAAGATGTACGTGGAAGAGGTAGACCGAGTTGAACGTGACTGGATCAAATTGACTATTTGTTGAAAGAAGGTAAAGTGAAAAGTATGAATACAAGAAGATTGTGCATGACGAGATATGAATGTGCAGGAGGCAAAAGTTGTGTGATTTGATAGAAAAGTTTGGAAGTCGGTTCTCTCTGCCTTCAAGGTGCATGGCGTATGTTATGTTAAAGTTGTATATATGGTTAGTTTTACATAAAAATAATTTTTTTGATCTAAAAATCATTTTAGATAAGGTTTTGTCATTATCTGTTGCCTAATTTACAGTATTAGCTGGGACTACCAAGGTCTGAGTGAATGTGATGGAATACAAGTAGCCTGAACGAGTGGACTTATTCATGTTAAATAATTTTGTAAGAATTGTTATCTAGTTATAAGTAGTATGTAGGTGTTAATTATTTCTAAGAAATCATATTATATTAAGATTATAAAAAATAAAAATAAAATATAATGCTGGAAAATAAGATTAAGTAAGTTCATAAATTATAAAGTATAAATAAGATTAGTTAAGTAATAAATGTGTACATATATAGGTATAGCCTTGACAAATATTTGTACAATATATTACCTTATTTAATAACAAAAAATAAATAAAAGGTTTTGTCAGTATGAGGAAGTGCCTTATATTAGCGAGAGTTGCGCGTTTTACTGATGTAATGGGGACTTTGCTGTCGTCATCCTCAGTTGGAAAGGTGGGCAGTAAGGGGCAACCCATAACAAAGGATTTGCCCTAACCACAGGAGGTAGAATAATACGAATATTCTTTACAATAACTATAGAATTAGTAAAAAATAAACGATTCGATACAAGAAACCTAATTTCAGTTAGAACAAATAAATAAGTCCTTTTTTCTTGGTTGAAAAAGGTCATACACCACTCGTCCTGTGTAAGGACGTGGCCCAGTGTATCCGAATGTTTGGTTTGTTGACAAATGTATATATTTACAGAAATAATTATTTTTAAATATATTTATTATGCAAACAAAATGAATATTCCGCAATACGAACTATTTCTTTGTGTAAAAAAACAAATAAATACGTAGCTCGAGGATACATTTCTGTAGGAAGTGTGTTAATGTGTCTTCTTCTTCTTATTTTAGGCCTGTTGGCCTGTTATTGTCCTGCATCATTGTTTCCCTCTTGTGACGTCGACTGCCAGCTGTCTTTCCATCTTTTGGGAGGTCGTCCTGGAGGTCGGCTTGCTTGGGGGATACTGTCCCTGGTCATTCTTACGGCTCTTGGTTCCGCCATTCTGGATACACGTTCGTTCCAGAACCTTCTTCTCTGTCGTCCCCATCTGACAATATCTTCAACTTCGCACGTCCTTCGGATTTCTGTGTTTCGTACTCTATCACGAGGGTTTTGCCAGCGATACTCCTGAGTACCTTCATTTGTTGATGTGTATTTTTAACAAATAAATACGTAGCTCAAGGAAACATTTATGTGGGAAGTTTGTTGATTTTGTGTATTTTTAACAAATTAATTAGTAAGTAACTCGAGGAAACATTTCTGTGGGAAGTTTGTGTATTTTGTGTATTTTTAACAAATAAATACTTAGCTCGAGGATACATTTCTGTAGGAAGTTTGTTGATTTTGTGTATTTTTAACAAATTAATTAGTAAGTAGCTCGAGGAAACATTTCTGTGGGAAGTTTGTGTATTTTGTGTATTTTTAACAAATAAATACTTAGCTCGAGGATACATTTCTGTAGGAAGTTTGTTGATTTTGTGTATTTTTAACAAATTAATTAGTAAGTAGCTCGAGGAAACATTTATGTGGGAAGTTTGTGTATTTTGTGTATTTTTAACAAATAAATACTTAGCTCGAGGATACATTTCTGTAGGAAGTTTGTTGATTTTGTGTATTTTTAACAAATTAATTAGTAAGTAGCTCGAGGAAACATTTCTGTGGGAAGTTTGTGTATTTTGTGTATTTTTAACAAATAAATACTTAGCTCGAGGATACATTTCTGTAGGAAGTTTGTTGATTTTGTGTATTTTTAACAAATTAATTAGTAAGTAGCTCGAGGAAACATTTATGTGGGAAGTTTGTGTATTTTGTGTATTTTTAATAAATAAATACTTAGCTCGAGGATACATTTCTGTAGGAAGTTTGTTGATTTTGTGTATTTTTAACAAATTAATTAGTAAGTAGCTCGAGGAAACATTTCTGTGGGAAGTTTGTTGATTTTGTGTATTTTTAACAAATAAATACGTAGCTCGAGGATACATTTCTGTGGGAAGTTTGTTGATTTTGTGTATTTTTAACAATGATAATACAGTATAATCAAGAGGACAATAGCTGGTTGGTTGTTCATAATGTAATCTTGTTCTCAACATTAGATTACGCAAGTGAAAGAAAATCGCGATACATAAATACATACAATTACGCCGTTACTCTGCTAAGGTGGGCAGAGAGGACACAATTTTTCTTATTTCTTTACACATATTTCGCATCTCTCTCACATATATACACCTTCTCATTAGAGGTGCATGGCCGCGCGGTAACGCATTGGACTTTCGTGCGGGAGGTCAGCGGTTTGTGCTCCACTACTCCCCTCAAATGACACAGGCATTTTTACGCCTAGTATTTGGGGATATAAGGATACCTATGACTTCGGTCATATGTATTCTTTCAAAAAATGAAAAAAAAAAACATGGTGGTGTGCTCCGATCGTCTCACTTCAGGTGTGCCATCAGATCCAGTACAGCGACGTGGCTAATGAGTTTGCTGGTGTGCAACGGAATACTCACTTAAAAAAAATGATAAAAAAATAAAAAAGATGAAAAAAAAAACTCCACGGCACAGATTCGCTTTCCAGCTGAATTGACGTTGGAAAGGCGAAGGGATCTTCTACTACGAGGCCTAGCAACGACGACGACACCTTCTCATAGTAGAAATGAGAGCGCTGCGTAGAATGTGTGGAAAAACAATGTTTAATAGAGTAAGGAATGTTGACATCCGGAAAAAAATAAGATGCAATGCTTTAAGATAGCGAAGGGAACGTTGAGATGTTTCGGCCACGTATTAAGAAAGAATTAATGATGAAAGACCTACAACAAATCGGGATGACCTAGAAAAACATGGCACGACCAAATGATTCAAATTTTGAAAATGAGAAGGTTGAAAAGATTACATAAGAGGAGAGTAGAGATGTATGTCGAGGAGTATGGACTTGGCAAAAGCGAAAGATATATTCAAGAGTAGAATGAAGTGAAAATCTGTTCTCGCTTCCTACGCAATAGGGACACAGCGTAATGGTAATGATGAGAATATAATCGATTGACAGGTCCTTTGAATCTATTGTTATATTCCAACATCATTTACGATCCTTCGCACTGGTTAACCTTTCCCTTCGCACTGGTGTTGTGTATTCAATACACATCAATGCACATGTAAAAATGAGCGTTTTAAAATCGGAAAAATAAGAATATTCATAGCCAATCGCTTAAATTAGTTAAATTTGAAGCCGAAAGTGATAATAATTGAAATTTAATTGCTAAAAACATCGGCCAACGTTCACAAAACGGGCACAGCGACCATCTGTACCGAAAGCCTACTGAGCGTGAAAAGCGAGCGAACTGAGATTCTATTTCTTGCGTTCCCATATACCGAAGTAGAGTGAGAGTGAGACGTGAATAGCGTCGCTTCCTCAAAAATAGCGTTTTTTTTAAATGAATATACCTACATCACACACTGGCACACGTTTGATTGTATTGGTGAATTTATTCCCGATTTTCACGAAATATCTCTGATGTGGCCGATAAGTGCTAATTATTAGTAATATTATTGTTTTCATTCAATAGGTAAATGTATTACGGAGGAATACCTAAAATCTGAACCCAGTATTTATTATATTTATAGAGATATTAAAGTGTTTAGGAGCAATGTGTAGTAGTTACACATCACAGGGAAGGAAGGATTAAAACAAGCTCAGAAATATCGAGAAACCTGATTATTGATCGCTTTGAAAACCATTCAATTCTCTCCTCTACCTTTGACAAGTCAAGTTTTTTAAGTAGTGGAGTTATGTAACATTTCTTTTTAACACATAAAATGAGATGCGCAGCTGCATTTAAAATTGATTGTAGTTTATGACTGTGTTGTATCAATTATATAATTTTTAGTCTTCCCAAAGTATAGTACTTGTCCATTAACGCAACTTTGTGTATCATAATCACAGGACAGGAATAGTTAACAAGTACGCGTGCGCTTGGTTCAAACGTGTCTCGTTCTGAATAAATTAAATTCAGGACAACTCACGTTAAGATCAGGTTTTTTAATATTTCTTCTTTATGTGTACTTCTATTGTCTTTGAAGTGATGGAAATTTCCTATTTCTGATGATAACTTGTATACGTATCATCATGCAATTACCTTGTCGAGGTAGACAAAGAAGACAGAGTGCAAGACTTTCCTATCTCGACATTCTAGTTGGTTGAAAAAAATATAAACTTCTTTCAGCCAACCAGCAAGCTTCCGCCTGAAAAGAGCTTCGAGATACGAAGTAGAAACACGTGTTACATACATACATACCATTAAGCCCTTTCTCTGTCGGGGTAGGCAGAAAGGATAGAGTAGCATACTTTCATATCTTTACACACATCCTCAACCTCTTTTACACATTCTTATACAACTTCTACGAATTGTCTAACTTCGTAAGTTTTCTTTTTTCAGACTATAATTCACTTAATCCAACCATACTTTCCTTAGTCTTCCTATCACACGCCTTCCACTCACTACGTTGTCAAACTCGTTCGAAGAGTTGTGAGCTGTCCAGCATTACTACAAAGATTAGCGTTAAATGTTCCTAACAATTACACTAGACTGCGCCGGCAAGAACTGTTCTCAATAATATACGCAAGAACGGGTCTTCCAGCCGCTATGCCTGTTGGAAGGGCCTTAACTCTTCTGAATGGGACTGCTTCGGATACTGACATATTTCCTATCACATTACCAAAAGCAAAAGTAAATTTTCTTCTTAGATTGAGCGCGTTAGAAAGTACTCAACAACGTACTTAAGTGACTGAATATATGTGTAACATATGTTTGTGTGTATATACTCGTTTGTATACATATGCATTATTTTTTATTTTATATAATTTTTTTTTTTTTTCTATGTAATTTTTCTTCTTTTTTAATGTCTTGTATTTTTCAAAGTAATTGGGCTAAGCCTGATTTGAAAAAATAAATAAAAAAAAACTGCACTCTATAACCATTCGTTTTACACGCCCAAGCAATCTATACTCTTCTTCATTTTACTTAATATGTACATAAGCCTTAAATGTTAACTGAATACATGCTGGAGGAAAAATGTTATTAGTGGAATAACAAAGTTATTTATTGTTAAATATTCTTATATGGAGTTCCACAAAGTTAAAATCGTAACCTTTGATCAAGTAAATATTTAGTTCAAAAGCTATTCATACAAATCCAGTATCGGTACAGGTTTTATTGTTTCAAATTTCTAGTTGTTACGGTGGTTTCCGTGACGAGCGAAAGGAACAACAACATACAGTGTTAAGAATTTTAACGTTGGCTGTGCGAAGTTAAATTAAGACAATACTTTAAAAAAATTACACTTATAGTCTCCGACTTTGCGCCCCTTTATCCCTGTGCTCGAGGGCACCAGTCTCCCTGCCCCGCACTGTATGTCCACTGCTATTGTGAAATAAATTTGAAGAAAGTGCAAAGGTAAAGATGGTCTGTTCTTTTATTATTGACTAGTTGCAACTCGTGAAATATTCACGGAAGTAAAACAAATTCTACATTTATGAAAATATATATTCATAAATGTAGAATTTGTTTATATGTATCATTTACACATCGTCCCCTTTTACACCGGTTCAAAAATTGTTAGCTAGGTATTTAAAATTCGTTCAGTATCACGGACCCACCGAGTTTCAAATTTCGAATTACTTTCGGAGAGAATCCAAGTATTCCTCTCTCGCTCTCTTGTATTCAAAATTCAATTCTCGTATTCTTTCTTTGGCGACAACCGTCGTACGGGCTTTGGCCTATTTATACTATAATGTATATAGATAAATGTCGTGAAAGCATTATTGAATATCATCATACTTGATTGGAGTGACAATGTATGAAAAAATATGGAATTAAGGGGGTTTTCTACTCTAGACGCGTGAATTTCGGGCGTTTTTTCAGTTTTTTTCCTATGCAATTTTTACAGTTTTTTGATGATTTGAGAATGGACGTCCGAAATAATTAAATGGTACCCAAGAGGCATAAAGAGACCCAGAAGAAGACCGAATGTACACTGGATAGATGAAATCAGGAAGCATGACAGCATCACTTGGCACCAACGAACAAAAAACTGAAATATTTGGAGTCAAGTTGGGGAGACCTTCATCCAGCAATGGATTGACCCTGGTTGACAATGATGATGATGATATACTAAGAAAAAAAAGCAAGTCATACAATACAACAAAGTAAATCTATACAATTCAATCAATAACCCCAGCAAGAACAACTTTTTCACTTTACTCCTGTAAGTAGTCAAAGCCATGTGAAAATCCAGACAATGATCATATTGATTACCCAAGCTGCGCAGTCAAGAGTTTGACATTTATTCGTTGCAACAATTTCACTATGAAACCGAGTGGGCTTACAAGGAATGTGTAGCATGACAAGCTTAGTTAGTTTCTTCTTTTTCCCAGTGTCATGTCAGGTCTTCCCAACGTTGAATATCACTTGAGAGTAGGCATCTTTGTCCCCGGCAGCCCGAAAAAGATCCTCAACTCTCCTTATACCAGTTAGTTCCAGACTATTGAAATACGAGTTGATAATCTTAAACAATGTTATAAGGCAAATATCTTTCTTCCATCTGACAAAGTTTTAAGCCTCATCATTTCTAACAACAGATTATAGTCCTACTCAGTTATTGGAACCTGCAGTTTCAAATTTACAAATCAAATATGCCAAAAGAGTTTAAAATTAGCAGCGATAATGGGCGAGGGCGTGGCTCTGACAGAAATACACTGAGAGTCTGATAGGATAACTCGTGGTATTGTATTCCTTGGCCGGCTAGTGAAGTGTCTGCTCTGTCATCTGACAATTACTGGCATCAACAGGTGTGTCAGGTGGCAGATGCCAGATGCAAACTTGTCAGCAATCAGCGAAAATACAAGTTTGTGATCAGTGTCACCTTTGTGTGTAGACGGCGCCCCTAGGCAGTATTTCGCACCACACAACAAACTACTACAGTTTACGTTTTGTTTTCTTGTCCGCAAATACATCGAAGATATTTTTCAAGTCCATATTTACTGTTAATTCTGACTCTATTGAGAATATGGCTAATGTGTTTAGTCTGTTTTGTTTTAGCGTAGATCTTAGATACGTTTTTAATCCTTTCAGTAATGAAAAACTTCGTTCCGAGAAACAGTTTGTTAATGGTGTGCATTAATAAAGTAATGGAACTATTTGTATATACAGTTGCTAATTATTTTGTTAATCATTAGTTTACTAAGCTGTTTAAATATGAATTGAAGTCAACGGATGCTTCCATAAAGCATTCATAATTATACATATTTCTTGTATATATTTTTATAACCTATTTATAAATGTTTTGGCGTCCAAGGCAAATGCCTAGACTTGCCTATTAAAAAACGAGGCCCTGTATATGATATAAACAGAATGTCTTAACACGAGTTTAGATATATGCAGGGAATAT
The DNA here is from genome assembly GCA_949825065.1 of Odontocerum albicorne. Taxonomy (NCBI): domain Eukaryota; kingdom Metazoa; phylum Arthropoda; class Insecta; order Trichoptera; family Odontoceridae; genus Odontocerum; species Odontocerum albicorne. Next base: position 2,152,415 of record OX463841.1, read on the forward strand.
GGTGGTATTGACAGATGACACCATTTACAGTCTATGTTATATATTTTTTAATGTTTTATTTTTTTATGTTTTTTTTTTGTAATCTGAAATTTTTATTTATACTCGTAAAGAAATGTAATGTTCACGCATTTTTTATTGTTAGTTTTATGGTGTGCTTCGTGATTTCGAAAAGTTTAAGAACCACTGTCTTAGAGATTTAAAATTTTTACGTCGATGTTTTTCTCAAAGGGAAATAAAAACTCTTATTGATTCATTTGTTGTGTCGGGTCTGTATTATTGTTACTATTCTGGTTTGCCTGATTCGCAAATTTATAGACTCTGTTTTCAATGCAGCTGTTAGGCTGATATACAATGTATTAGAAGGGGAACTTTGAGGTTCTTCATTTAATAAATTGGTGGTTCCAAACCTTTTCAATAGAGCGAGGTATTATGAAATAGAGTTGCCATTGCTCGTCCTGTGGTATGGAATGGTCTGCCTTTATGTGTCAGAGATATGGGTGGCATGCGCAGCTTTAGGAAACACTTAAAGATAATCCTTTTTCGGAGGTCTTATCAAAATTTACGAGTGGGTTCGAACCTTAAGGAGAGTTTGTTTTCTAAATGGCGCTATATAAATTGTCCTTTCAGTATTACTATTATTATAGAAGTGTTGGTGCAAAATAAGGAAGAATTACAGATTATGGTAAGTAAATTCTATGAATCCATCGCTCTATCGCAGGCAGAACTCTTAGAGATCGGATCAGAGATGAGACGATAAGGTCTGTCTGTGGTGTTGAAGACATAGTGAGGTGGGGAAGAAATAGAAGGTTCTGCTTCTGGAGGGATCATGTGGACCGCATGGAGGATATAAAACTGGCAAGAATTGCTAAGACTGAAAACCCTAGCAGCAGGAGATTACCAGGAAGGTCACCGAAAAGATGGAAGGACACAAACAGGTCATACGACTTAGACCAAGAGGAGGATGATGGAGGAAATTCTATGAAATGTATTACAAGAAAGATCTGAGAATGAATGTTACAAAATCCAGTCATGGGGGAATAAAAGTTTGAGAGGAAAAGTAAATACAACCCATTTTATGGGTAAGTAATGACAGATTAAAGCAAGCCAAGATTTTTTCTGTTTATGAAGAATTGACTGTTTTAACAAAGTATCTAAATCTTCCATCAATTTTTATGTCTGTAAGTTAAACGTGTGAGAAAAAGGTCTGAAAAGAGTAAAAAAATGCATGCACTCAGAAAAATACACGGGGGGACGATGTGTGACAGAATACTAAGGCCGAGGCCACACAGGTAGGAGCCTCGCTTGGTACTTAGAGCTACGCTGCGAGTTAGGCGACATATCCCAGCGAACCAACGCACCGCATACTATCGCAATGGCCACACTGCACACTTCGCGCCACGCTACATGACGATTAGTCACCGAGTAAATCTCCTAGCGAACATACGTGTTGGTTAATTTTATTGTGTCACCGTGATTTTACAAGATGGCGGAAGTTTTAATAACAGCTGTGTATAAAATGGAGCCTTTGTGGAACCCATCGAGCAAATTATACAAAAATGTACCTGTAATACTACAATAGTAAAATCCCTTTGGAATGAAGTTGCACAGGAAGTAAATAAAGACGGTAAGTTGTAATGAATTTGGTTAGTTTTGAGAGTGGCATCGTTTGTTGACTCAACCGCTCCCAAATGTCAAATGAATTTGTGCAAAGCACTTTGGTGTGGCCAAGCATGAAGTCACCTAGTATATGAGTCACGTAAAACCTAGCTTAGCACCTAACGAAGCACTTTGGTGTGGCATCGGCCTAAATGAAGTGATTATGGATTAAAATAAGACTGACGTTTAAAGTAAGACGACGTTTAGAATGAGTATGTAAGGGACTTAATCATACAGTTAGATTTCGTTCCAAATAACTGGAATATCTAATATTTGAGTAATATCCAATTTTATCTTGATTGTGGAGGTCGATAGATGGAACGATGACGCCAATGGAAGTTTCCGCTGAAATAATGTTAAGTTTTGGCGGGAAATCCAGGAAATTTCCAGAACTTCAGACGAACAAAATGAAAATAACGATTTTTCATATTTTGAAGGTTGTTACATTTATTTCAGTGTATTTGATGAAATTTAATACTTTTCAGAAATTCTATTATTGGTTGATGACCTCCAGACATTGTTGGTAAGCCCCCTGTTTTCCAATTCTTTGGTTGCAGAATCGATCCCCATTGGTATTGTGTTGAATGCTTTATGTCTGTTTTTCACTTTAAGCCTCTTTCAATCAATTTATTATATAAATAAATAAATAAATATAGGTTTCTTGATAGCAACATAGTATGTACAGGATGTCTCACAATTTATCATTGATTTTAGCGTCAAGATTTAATAGAACTTCATAGTACGTAAGGCGTGTTTGAATATCAGTAAAACTTAGTATTTGAACCACCTGTATCTTATAAGGGCACAAACGTAAATCGGTTCGGAGTATTTTATGCAGGGACGATTTTGGCATACCCAAATGTGAGGGTCGTCTTCTTAAAGATGTTTCTGGAGCTTCTTGCAAATTTTCATCAACACGCGCAATGTTTTGCAAAGACCGACTTGTTTGGCGTCTCCCTGTATGCCTTCGGGCTTCGACCACCAGTGGTTCCCGTCTACTGAAATCGAGCCACTAACCATCGAATGGTCTGAAAGCGCAGATTGTTGAGTGTACTGCCTTCGAAATGCTCGTGGTGTTGCGACAATCGATGCATTTTTTCGGACATAAATTAAAACTATTGCGGTTATCTGCTGAAGAGTATAGCAATTTATTTGGGATAAAGTTTGGGACACCCTATTTAAATACATTCCAAAATCACATAGATAAATAGCAGAACATACATTTAAAAGATAAGTTATCAAAGGTCATCTCATAACATCCCCCGGCTGAGATACACCCCACCTATATAGGGCGTTCCCGACCGCGAGGACACCAAATGTTTTTCAGTTCACACTCTTGTGTTGTATTCCACTTTCGTTGTATACAGTACAACCTAGTGGGCTCATTACCATGTGACAATCTCTTCCAACCATCAAGAAAGATGTTAAAGAAGCCTTAAGTGAAAACCAGACTGGAACTTTTTTTTTATAAATCTGAGTTCTTGCGGGATTTGAACCCGTAACCTCCAGGCTGGAAGACAGGCGTCTTATTAACTAGGCCACGGATGTCGTCAATTTATGGTTGATTGTAAGAGATTGCCTCATGATAATAAACGCGTGAGGTTGTACAATCAAAGTACGAGTACATACAATTAGCTTGTCAGATTTTCATGGGACAATATAAATAATTTAAAAGTTGTTTTATATTTCTAATAGACGACCTCGGGATAGTTGGTAGAACGATTTGCCATTCACCCGGAGGTTTCAAGTTCGATTCCCGGTGGAACCAAAAAATAATTCGCTGACGTGAATATTAATACGAACATGTCTCCGCACTCTAGTATTGCACAAATTTACGATGAACCGAGAGTGACGTGTTTACTCTTTCTTGATTAATAGGGCTGATGAAAATGTCCCTCGGCAACACTACTTAGAATCTAAAATGTCACGTATATCTATGCATTTTTTATTCTTCTTGCGTATTGAAAGAAGAAGAAAAATCGAATTCAAACCTTCGCTCTTCAAACGTATTTAAATTGGCGGTTAGGACATATTGAAGAGTCTGTGTAGACAATATTTTCATGGCTCCAGAAATCGAGCCTTTGGGTTTAGAGCCACTGGATTAGGCATGGAACTCGCGTTTCGTCTATGAACGTGGCAATACTACCGCTCAGCGCGTACGAATATTGTTACCAAACGAAATGTTTTACCAGACTGGGACCCTATTTTATCAGGAATCGAACTCGAAAACCCTTGGTGGAAGTTAAGCATCTTACCAAATATTTGTGTTGTGGTGTATAAGAAATTAAACTGTGAGCTTAAAGCAACTAATTACAATCCATTTTTTTATTATTCGTCTCCCTTTTCGTAGGATTTGGTTTTGGGAAATATAGTCAAGAAAATGTAGCATGGTCCCTGTGACGTTTGAAATGTAATGTGTCAAACGAATGGGGTAAAATCGTTTTTTTTACAAATCGAATCGTTTTTTTTACAAATCGAATCGTTTTTTTTATATACCTAAAAATTATTTTTCTCTAAACTGACATTTTAATTCCTAATTTTCATTATACTGACTTTCTAATGTATTGTATGATTTGTATCTATCTTTAAATAGGCCAAGATCCACTATGAATTAATACTAATTACGAACATTTAATTTTATGTATAAAAAAATCCAATTATCGTATACCCCTCCCTAGCCAATGCACACTAACGTAGTGACTTTTGACGAACATCGCCAAATATTATTTGATTTCAACAAACTGACACATTTTTGCTAATTTGTAACAATATATATTAATTTGTCATTATTGTTAGTTTTATGTAATGTATGAGTATTTACCTAAATAACTTGCTATTTATTAGAATCGAGGCTTATGTAAAAGTTGATAAAATAATTAAAATTACTGAACGTCGTTACAAGGTTGTATTGGGGCAAATTTGTGAAACGTCACAGGAACCATGCTACATTTTCTTTAGTATAGTTAGCTTTATTATTTAGTTATCGAATTTGATAAAATTAATTGAGGTGTTAGCTTTATTATTTGGTTATCGTATTTGCGTCTTTACCCCCCACATACTTGAAATAACATAAAGGAGATATATTTTTTAATCGTTATGTAATGTAGTAAAATTTATATTCAATTGATAAATTTTATCGTGAATTAAATTGAAAGTGACAAGGATTTATTCCATTATTTTTTATTAAATATCGAGGGTGGATCAAATATTAACGTGATTTTTTTTGTTTGCAGAAATCATTTTTGTACATAATCTTCTGCTTCAGAAATGCATTTTTCCTAGTTGATCGGTAGTTTTTTTATCCCGTCAACGTAAAAATAAGTTGGTTGTGCCAGCAGCCAATGGCGCACAAATCCCTCTACTCATTGAATCGTTGGCCTCCCAGAGCTTCTTTCAGTGACCCAAAGAGATTAAAGTTGCAGGGCGATAGATCAGGGCTAAAGGGTGGGTGTTCCAGTCGTGGTCAACTCATTTCCTCTAATTGCTCGCATATTACAGATGCAGTATGGGGCCTCGCGTTGTCATGGAGAAGAATCACTTTTCCTATAGGTTGGTCGCGTCTTTTGCATCGATAAGAAAGTTTAGCTTCATTCAAAAGCTTACAGTAGTACGCCGCATTTATGGTTCGACGATCGTGCAAAAATCGATGTGCAAAATGTCGCGCCGGTCCCAAAAAACGGTCGCAAGCACCTTACCCGCTGACAACCAAGTCTTGGCTTTCACAGGGACTGCCTCATCCTTCTTTCTCCACTCCATGCTGGCTTGTTTCGATTCGGGCGTGTACCCAAATTGCATCGCGGGTAACGATGCGACTCAAAAATGCATTCCTTTCTTGGGCAAACTGCGCCAAGAACCGCTCTCAGACGTACAAACGTACGAACTTTTGTTCTGCAGTCAAAAGACGTGGGACCCATCGAGCAGACAGGTTTTTTTATAAATCGAAAACTTGTTTTTCTCTAAACTGACGTTTTAATTCCTAATTTTCATTATTCTGACTTTCTAATGTATTGTATGATTTGTATCTATCTTTAAATAGGCCAAGATCCACTATGAATTAATACTAATTACGAATATTTAATTTTAGGTACAAAAATATCGAAAATCCAATTATCGTATACCCCATCCCTAGCCAATGCTGACTAACGTAGTGACTTTTGACAAACGTCACCAAATATTATTTCGTTTTAACAAACTGCCACATTTTTTTCTAATTAGTAACAAGAGTTATTAATTTGTCATTATTGTTATTTTTATGTAATGTATTTATCTAAATAACTTGCTATTTATTAGAATCGAGGCTTCTATTAAAGTTGATAAAATATTTAAAATTACTGAACGTCATTACAAGGTTGTATTGGGGCAAATTTGTGAATAGTCACAGGGACTTTGTTACATTTTCTTTAGTGTACCATGTCATACAGTAATCCTCACTCATTACCATTCGACATTCGAATGTCACTCATTACCATTCGAATTTCACTCATTGACCTCTGTAGTTATTTCACACACTATTTCTATATTAAAGATTCTGCCGAAGTCATATTTAATAATAATGATAATCTTTAAAAGAAAAATGAAGCGTTGTTTGATGAATAAACATGTGGATGCCATACTCGTATATTTTATAAATGGCTATCTTTATAATGTGTTGGTTTCGAGTGCATCGTACGTGTTTCTCATTTATCAAATTGAATATGTTTAAGGCAAATATTTTCCCAATCGGCTGCTTGGTGTTTGCTATCAAACATGACGAAAGTGCGCGCGAGTATTGCATAACAAAACAATCGTTTATACTCGTATTTATTGTGAAATAATTGTATTATCGATCGCATCCAAACCGCCTGATCTGATTAATTCTCATGACATATACACACATACATACCAATCACGCTATTTTCAAGTCGGGGTGGGAAAAGAGGACAGATCGTCACACTTTCCTATCGTGACACAGAGCCTCTTCTACATCCATACGCCTTATAACATACAACGATTTCTTGCACCATATTTTCCTTGGTCTTCTATCTGTTTTTTTGGTCTTTCTTAATTCATTCGTTCTACATTCCCAAACCATCTCAAAGAACTTTTATTCAAAATAAGGATAAAAAATCGTACAGGAGTTAGGGATAAGAAATATTTTGAGATACATATGTACAATATGTACATACTCGCTCCGTCCTTGTCATGCTTTAAGAAGCGACTGAAAAAACTCTTAATTTCTAGTCAGTAAAATAACGTGTTTCATTCCTGATTTTTCTTTTCCTTTCCTCTCCACCATCCCTTGCTTTCTTTTTAATTGATGATATCTCACTTTATATAAAAAAATAATGTTCGGGTGATTGTCCGTCTTTGTGGGGTTCGTGGGTTTATAGTATGCTTACGTATGTGTTTATGGATTTCGTGGGGATGGATAGTTATTTGAATGATTTATGCGACCATGTAACTTGCTTCATTTACTTTTATCTGGTTGGTTGGAAGAGATTGCCACCTGGCAATTCGCCCGCCAGGTTGTATTTGCAATAAAAGTTTAAATAAATAAATTCACAACATCACGCCTTCTCTATGTCGGTGTCGGGTGATTTTCTGTTTACTGTTTCTATTTTAATTTATTCATCAACTGTATTGTATCTGCCTCCTATAATTATCATTTCAGTTAAAATATTCATTACTTTCTACTTTTCTTTCTTTCAGAATATAATTTACTTGATCCAACCATACTTTCCTTGATCTTCCTCTCGTACGCCTTTCACTCACATCTGCACTGTACAAGCAATATCTGCTTTGTTAGACTTTCATAATTCATTCGATCTAAATGTCCAAACTATTTCAACGTACTCTTCTTCATCGTACTTAATACATCAGTCTTTAATGCACATTCATCCCTTATCACTTCATCCCTTATTCTTTAATTTATTATTACCCTGTGTATTCTCTCAATGCTCACATTTCTACAGCATTTATTTGGATCCTATCAATCATTTTCCAAGTTCTCATTTCACTCCCATTCATCAAAATTTACACCAAAATACTATTATCTTAACACATTTCCTCAAACACAGTCCTATCACATGTCTTTCACTCACATTTGTAAAGGGTCTTTCAAATTGAGCGGTTTTTTAAATTCTTGAATAAAACACAGATGGCGTTGCGAACTTGCCTGGGTCTTGTGACATTTGAGAAGCGTAATGTATGACATTTATAAAAATGGAGTCGTATAAAATACAATAACGCGTTCAAATTGTTGAATTATTTTATGTATTGGAAACGGAGATGTTAATTGGTCACCGAGATCATGTGATCTGACACCGTTGGACTATTTTCTCTGGAGTTACGTGAAAAACCAGGTCTATAAGAATGACCCCCGATCAATTCCTGAGCTGAAGGACGAAATTATTCGCGTTATTAGTGAGTTAGAACCGCAATTATGCCAAAATGTAATCGAAAATGTTGACAAAAGAGTGGACATCTGTGGAGCTGCAAGAGGTGGACATTTGGCGGATATTGTTTTTGTGTTTAAATGTCATACATTATACTTCAATTGCCAATATAAAAAAATTAGAAATCATAGCAAATTGTGTGTTTTATTCAAGAATTAAAAAAAAAAGTTATAAAAAACCGCTCAATTTGCAAGACCATTTACTTAATACTCTCATTTGTTAGTATTTCTATATTTATTCGTTCCGCGTGCCCAAACCATCTATTTTGAGATAAATAATAAGTTTTTAGTTTGCTTGATAATTTTGTAATTTATTTTTATCAAACACTGTTTATTCCACTTTTGTGACGGTATAACCCTATCGGTTTCAAGGCTTTCACCTCATCTTCAGGGGAGCACAAACAAGACTAAATGCTGTTCGAACTGGTACCGATATACACGCTTCAACGGCTGACTGTGATAATTTCTATATAGAGAAAAGACAGGAAGATCTTTTGAAAAGAGATTTCGTGAACACAAATACGCCTTAACAAATCCTCTAATTTATTCTGAAATGGCTAATCATTGTCACCGTGAAAACCATACTTTTTCTCTCGATGATGCAAAATTCTTACATATCAGTGGTAACGGAAATAAATTGGACATATTAGAGGCCCTAGAAATTTCTAAGTCAGTACATCGATCCGAACATCTGTTGAACAGTTATTTCCCAAAAATCTCTCCGCTCTTGGCCGAAATCGTCCCATGCCTCCCTCACCCCTCAGCCCCCAACCGTTGAAGCGTATATATCAGTACCAGTTCGAACAGCATTTAGTCTTGTTTGCGCTCCCCTGAAGATGAGGTGAAAGCCTTGAAACCGGTAGGGTTATACCGTCACAAAAAAGTGGAATAAACAGTGTTTGATAAAAATAAATGACAATGTCTTTAAACCTCCACAAAGTTAATGCCTTAACTATAAACAATATGTTTAATAATTGATTAAAAGTACTAAGCTTAATGTTTCAGAACTCCAGAAAGAGAGATTATTTTTTTATAAAGGAATAAGGCTTTTCTTAATAGGCCTACCTAGTAAAATTAGTTTCTTAATATAAAAAATGTTTTTTATTATTTTTATAATGATATTGAAAAAAAAAAAGAATAAATATTCTAACAATTTTGTAAGAGCCAATGGTTTCCGACCACCCCCAATTAAGTGTGTATTTACAAGAAATAAACATATCCCCTGTCCTACTTCGCTCCCACGAGTAGATCGTAAAATTACTCAAGGTTTATTATTGTGTTTTGTTGGCGGCCCAAAATACGGGTATTACGAATTCGAAATAAAAATTACAAAGATCAACACGTTTTGAAAATTAATCGCTATAGATTTTGAAAATTTTATCAAAACCGACTCAAGAAACTTTAGTGAATTAAAAATGTACGAGTAATACATTGATGCGTCTATAGGCGTCATCCGTCGTGATGAGATTCGCCGATTCCAGTCTCGACTGCCACAGAAACGGGATGGACCAATGATTTAGGCAAATTTCCGACATGACAAGCAAACCACTTACTCTGTCCAAAAATTACTTCGTGGTCGCAATAAAAGGTTGGACCCGAAATAAAATTCATTCACTCTTCGCCACCTGATAATTAAATCTTCACCCGGCTGCTGTGCCGGGTGGATTATTCACTTGGTTGCTACAAGACTGATCTCCGCTTCATCTGAGAGCTGCACCAGCGCCAAGCTTGTGCAGCTCTCAGATGTCTCCACGCCAAAATGTCTCCGCTCCAGGTCTCCACTTTCTTCACATGACTGATTTCTCCAGCTGCCTTCGTCCTGCCTGGACCACCGTTGACGCCTGCTAGAACCACCTAGTTATTCTGCCGGACCACAATTACCGCTGCCGAGATCCGCACTGCCGTCACTCCCGGATCAACGTTGCCATCTGCTAGAGTCGCCTCGCTGCCCCACCTGGTCCATCAACGACGCCCATCTCGAGCCGCCCTGCCCGGATCAGCATTGCCACCCATCTGGAGCCACCCTGCCATGCTGTCAGAACCAGCGTTGCCGTCTGCTAGGGCTGACCTGCCGTCGTTCTTGGGTCAGCATTGCCGCCCACGTCAAGCCGTTTTAGCGCTATTTTCGGTCCAACGCGGCTAACCTACTTGAACCGCTATCGGCTTTCTGTATCGCTTCTACATACAAATCATATTTTAAAATTATTTTGTTGAGTTGTCATTGTCGTCATGAGCCTCTTGAATACGTTCCTCTAGTCCCGGTAGTAGTACCATAGAGACATTCTCATTTTTTATAACTAGAGGTGGTATCAATAATATTTTTTTTCCCATTTGTAATACGGTACAAACTAATTTTAAATATCTAATTGCACAATACTTTTTTCAGGCTTCTGACAAAAAGAATATAACGCGATAATAATACACGTTTTCTCTTATATTTTCACTTTTTGGCATCTTGGAATCTATAATCCTAACATTAGGTTTTCCAAATCCTTCAATTTTATCTTTCTTGAAAGTACTCCTCGGTCACGTACACCTTGTTTCAGAATCGAAAACACTGAGCTATAGTAGTCTGTTCTATTTCACGAATTAATTGAATCGAATTTTATTGATGTGATTAAATGTTTGTAAGAATTTAATTATCGTAATATCCGGTTAATTTATTTATATCTATTCAGCTTATTTACAATTCAATCAGTTCATTGCACTCCTGATGTTTGTGACGCGTATTTGTAAGTATATTATGGAAATATCACTATCAACAAGTAAGTTCGAATTATCCAAGAAAGATTCCCAAAGCACTGATATTTTGGGGGAGTGCGTTACCAGTTCTCACCAGATCTCAGTTTGCCGAGTACGGTAGCCAAGGCGAAGTCAATGCGCGCTTTTGGCTCCAGGGGTTCTTAACCATTTTGTCTTGATAAATATAATGTAAAACTTTATTGAAACTTTTACAAATCGAAGCAAAAATCATTTGCAGAATATATTTATTTATTTAACACTTTTATTGCAAATACAATCTGGCGGGCTTATTGCCAGGCGGCAATCTCTTCCAATTCAACCAGACAAAAGTAAATGAAGCAAGTTACGTGGTCGCATAAATCATTCAAATTACTATCTATCCCCACGAAATCCATAAACATATGCGTGAGCACATGTCCACGAACCCCACAAAGACGGACAATCACCCGAACATTACTTTTCAAATAAAGTGAGATATCATCAATCAAAAGGAAAGGAAGGGATGGTGGAGAGGAAAGGAAAAGAAAAATCAGGAATGAAACACGTTATTTTACTGACTAGAAATTAAGAGGTTTTTCAGTCGCTTCTTAAATATACGGTCCCCTTTGCGACAATAATTCTTGAATATACGCCCCCTTTTGCGACAATTATCATCATGCAGGCCTCTCTGTCACGTAATCGCTGCTTACTTACTTATTTCGTCCATCCCGAGTGCCTTCGGTCTTTATACGCGCCTTAATCTGCCTATTGAGTACCACCGAATTACTTCTTACATTTAACGATGGTCCGTTACTCGGACGACGTGCCCAGCCCACTTTCCACTTGAGTATTTTTGCGACCTTTATTACATAATAAACTTTTGTTTGGGCGCGTATCCACTACAGGCGGCCCTCGACTTACGCACATAATTGGTTCCTGAAAATGTGTGCGAATGTTGAATGTTCGAAAGTAGAGGGATGTAAAAAAAAACATCAAAAATTGTATTTCAAAATATTTATTTAACAATAATAATTTTTATTTATCGATTATATATTAAAAATATTTATTTATCAATAATAATACTTATTTATCAATAATATATTAAAAATATTTATTTACCAATACACCCATACCTCACATTACGGCCTCGATACGTTCCGGAAAAGTTAGCCGTAAAGCGAAAAGCCATATAACGAATCAATTATTTTGATATAAACCCATACAAATTTAATTGGATCTGTTCCAATTTTTTTATAAAATAATATAGTTTTTAGTTCATAAAGCATTTTTTTTATTTCATTCCCTATAAAAATGCTTACATTAAAATAAAAGTACAAAACAATGAAATAACAGAAATTCAAAAAATAAACATATAAATTAAAATAAAATAAATCATATGCACATATGTATCATATCACATGCACATATATATCATATCGTATGCACATATGTATCATATGCACATATAGTATGTATCATATCATATGCACATATGTATCATATCATATGCACATGTGTATCATATCATATGCACATATGTAACATATCATATTTATTTATTTATTTATTTTATTAACGACACAACAGTGTCTTTATATACAAATGAACATGTGACAGGTTATACAAGTACTTAAAATTATTGACAAATAATACAACTTTATCTTAAACTAACATGAAGATACAAAAAGCAGTAGAATAAATTAAAGTCATCGTTTTAAAATTATTTAATAACCTTTGATAATTTTGGGGGAATTTTATGGATATATATTGAGATATAGAAAACACATGGCCTCATTAGTGGAACGAGATGCAAGTTGCTTTGCAGAATTAAAAGGTTCACATATGTTGATGCAGGGTTACTCAACTCCAGAGGCAAAGTATTGTCCATAATATTTGGTTTGTATTACGTTATTTATATTAATAAAGGAGAGCACAAAGTTAGTAGCTATTTCTAAATATTGTTGTAATATTCTGGCGAATACTATATATACTTATATTAAAAATATCTAAATTGTTGCAAAACTCGTTTCCAAGTCTTTGCATACGAATTATAGAGGAGTTGATTTTATAGTTAGTATAACAATTTTCGGTATAAAAGGGATTGAGCTGTCTTGTGGATCTAGTGGGGATACGAAATGAAATACTTGCGAGTAAGTGAGGTGCATCAATCACTGAGTGAATGATTTTGTATAGCAGTACTATATCGGCTGTTATTCTTCTGTCACACAGCTTCAAGAGTTTCACTGCATTTAATAAGTTGGGATAATTTCTTTCTTCATGCGGTATTCCAAGTTTAAAGTTTATGAATCTTAGAAATTTGTTTTGTACTCGTTCTCAAGTTAGTGCATGGGCGGCGTAATGAGGAGACCATATTGATGAGTTGTAGTCAAGGCGACTACGTACTAAAGAGCAGTATAGCAGTTTTAATGTTCGTAAATCCGAGAAATGTTGGGCAGTTCTTAGTACAAATCCCAAGATTTTTGAACTCTCCCGAGTGATTTTGTTCACATGTTCTATAAATGAGAGTTTTTCATCAAATATAATTCCTAAGTCCTTTATAGAAGCTACACGTTTTAATATATATTGATTTAGCGAATACTCGTGATTAATTGGATTTTTATTTCTATAAAAACTAATGGACTCACATTTACTCAGGTTTAAGTGCAGTTTATTTGTGTTACACCATTGTTGTAATTTATTTAAGTTTTCTTGTAATTTAAGGCAATCAGCAGTATTATTTATGACTTTGAACATTTTTAAATCATCAGCAAAAAGTAAAATTTCTACGTCACTAAGTGTGTCAACTATATCATTAACGAATAGGAGAAATAATATTGGCCCTAGATGCGATCCTTGGGGTACACCGCTTGTAGCTGTGAAGGGATATGAAAGACAACTATCGATTTTGACAGTTAGTATTCGGTTTTTAATGTAGCTTTCGATCCAGTCTAAGAGCGAGCTAACTATTCCTAAAGCTTTTAGTTTACTTAATAGTATATTATGTGATATTTTGTCAAATGCTTTACTGAAATCTGTGTAAATTGATTCCACTTGTTTTCCATTTGAGAACGAATTGAAAATATAGTTTTCATATTCGAGTAGATTAGTCAGTGTGGATCTACCTGAAATAAATCCATGCTGTTGAGTGATAATAATATTGCGAATCGAATCAACAATTTTGTCTAGGATAAGACTCTCGAATAATTTAGGAATCGTTGATTGTATACAAATTGGTCTATAATTTGAAACATCGCTTTTATCACCTTTCTTGTATATTGGTGTGAGAAAACTTGATTTCCATATTTGTGGAAATCGACCTTCCGCCAATGATTTATTAAATATAATTTGCAACCGATATGCTAAAATTGATGCACAGTTTTTCAAAAAAATGGGAGGTACATTGTCCGGACCCGCAGACTTAAATAAGTCAAGTTTATTTATTTTTTTAACTACTTAACTACACAGTATCAGCGGATTTCTGGTCATAAAACATGCAACTTGGGATGTTTGAGTCATTTTTTCTCAATGAATTTACATAATTCCAGAAACTTTTCAAGTTGTTATTGATGTTATTCTCGCTTTGTTTTACAAATTCAGAGAAACGTTTTTTGGAAAGATTTTTACATTTTTTGCGTAGTTCGTTAAATTGAGTGTAGTCTGATATATCTCTAGTTGTTTTATATGTCTTGTGTGCAGTCTTTTTTTTTATTACGAGGTTTATCAACTCTCTGTTGAACCATTTTGGATACTTAGATTGGATTATCATCTTATAGGGAACAAATTTTTTAATAGCTGTGTTAATGTAATGATAAAATAAATGAATATTATCTGCACATATGTATCATATCATATACTCGTACATATAATAAAAAACATAAAATGTTTAAAAACTGTTTTAATCTGATGACGAACATTCACATGAAGAATCAGTAAGCTATAATATGCTGCCATCATCACTTTCCGCTCTTGTGGATTGCTGGACGCAGTTCAAATATTGGTCCAACGTTGTCTGCTTAGCCTTGCTTTCTGCTTCGCCTTGCTGTGTTATCATATGTAACAGGTAATGGCTGAGTTTACTCCTCGAGACACTTTAGCGCTGCGTTCTTCGTCGGGATCATTTCGAAGAAGGATGTTCATTCCCTGCTCGAAATAAAAAAGCGCATTCGACAAGTTTTTTGCTGTTAGCTGTTGGTATGTAGCAGACTCTGGCTCTGGCTCCTCATCAAGTGCTCGTTCTGTTTCTAACTGGATCAGTTCCTCGTTTGAAAGAGGTTCTCTGTCAGCATCTAAAAAATCAATCAAATCACCTTCTTTCAGATCCTCAAAACCAAGATTGTTTGCTAAGTTTAATATGCTTTGTCGAATTTCAGAAACAGAATTGACTTTAGGTTCATTAGTGTTTATGCATTCTGGCCATATTTTTTTCCAAACATGGTTCATTGTAGTTGATTTTAATTCCTTCCACGATTCACTAATGACTACAGCATCAGAGATGTCGTAGTTTTTCCAGAACTGTTTTATCGAAGATTCACTATCGGTTTCGTGAACAAGGTTACGAAAAGTTCTGCGTAAATAATACGCCTTAAAAGTGGCTACTGCACCCTGATCCATTGGCTGGATCAGAGCTGTTGTATTTTTGGGAAGATACTCAATTTCCACATCTTCAGATAATTCGGATAAATTAACCGGGTTCCTGGTCCAGAGCATTAGCCAAAATGAGCAATACATTGTTGCTCAAGTTAATAATCCTTCAAATATTTTTTTACTTCTGGGCAAAAGTAATTTTTAAACCAGTCTTCAAAGAAAATCTTAGTCATCCGACCTTTCTTGTTGGATCTCCAAATGACGGGCAATTGTTTCTTGTTCAGCCCTTTAGAACACCTTGGATTTTCGGAAAGATATACTAAAATTGGTTTTAGCTTAAAATCTCCTGCAGCATTAGTACCAAGGTGCAAAGTTAATCGTTCTTTTGACACCTTATATCCAGATGCAGACTTTTCATATTTTGAAATGTAAGTTCTTTCAGGCATTCACTTTTCAATGTAGAGTCCTGTCTCGTCTACATTGAAAACTTGTTCAGGTCGGTATCCACCTCTTTCAATAATTCTATTTAAAATGTTGGGATATTCTTTAGCTGCGTTATCATCGGCACTAGCTTTTTCACCTTTCATTTTTAAGTAATGCAAATTGTGGCGATTTCTTTCACAGATTCGTCAATATCCTCCCTCTTTAAGTTTTCGAAAATACTTTCAGCCTTTTCTTGGATAGTCATTTGGCTCATTGGCATCCTTTGTTGATTATTGTCTTCAATCCACATATCCAATAATTTTTCCATTTTATCCATAATCCTGCTGCTTTGGCGAGTTACCATAATGTTGAGCCACTCAAAGGTGCAGCAGATAGCGAGCGAATGTGTTTTAATTACTTATTTTCCATCGCGAATAGTTTGAACGGTAGACTTCGCCAGTCCCATTGCATTACAAATTTGAAGAATTTTCTCACCAGCTTCAATACATTAATTTTTTTTGGCCGCATAACGAAACACTGTGGGCCGTAAACCGAAAAAAGTGCCATAATTAAAAAAGGCCGTTATAGCGAAATGCCGTATAAAGAGCGGCCGTATAGCGAGGTATGGATGTATACATAATTAAGTTAACGAGGCATGTTTAAGTGCTTTCAGGCGTTTTCTTTATAAACTTGTTAAGAGTTAGTTAAAGAATACTTTCTTTTTTTTTTCTTTCACCGCTCCTCTTTTTTTACGTCGTCCTTTACTGTCCATGAAGTGAGACTCTGGAATCGGTTGCAAACCAATATAAGACTCGCTCCGTCCTTGGCATGCTTTAAGAAGCGACTGAAAAAACTCTTAATTTCTAGTCAGTAAAATAACGTGTTTCATTCCTGATTTTTCTTTTCCTTTCCTCTCCACCATCCTTTCCTTTCCTTTAGATTGATGATATCTCACTTTATATGAAAAATAATGTTCGGGTGATTGTCCGTCTTTGTGGGGTTCGTGGGCATGGGCTCACGTATATGTTTATGGATTTCGTGGGGATGGATAGTCATTTGAATGATTAATGCGACCACATAACTTGCTTCATTTACTTTTGTCTAGTTGGTTGGAAGAGATTGCCGCCTGGCAATAATCCCGCCAGATCGTATTGCAATAAAAGTGTTAAATAAAATAAATAAATAAATAGCATATCGTAAATAAATAAAACTGAACTTTTCTGTATAACTTCTATCTGTGCTATTGAGGTGTGACCACGTCCCACCTCAAAAAAGTGACGTGGCTCCGGTCGATGCGGAGTGCAGTTAGCTTCGGTCTCAGGGACAATCATCGCGTGACACACCCATCGCCTATGCAACAACACCCAACACCGGTGACATGTACATCACTGCCAATATCTTTTTAGAACAGTAGTTCTTAACTAGGGGTGCACGCACCGCCGGAGACGCGAGAATATCGTTCTGGGGCTGCGATTCTCGATACATAAACTCTACTTTATTTCACTCTACTTCGGTATATGGGAATGCAAGAAATAGAATCTCTTAGGCTTTCGTTCGAGGTGGTCACTTCGCCTGTTTTGTGAACGTTGTCCGATGATTTTTGTTTTGTTTTCAGCAATTAAATTTCAATTATTATCACTTTTGACTTCAAATTTAATTCATTTAAGCGATTGGCTATGAATATTCTTATTTTTCCGATTTTAAATCACTCATTTTTACATGTGTATCGACGTGTATTGAATACACAGCACCGGAACGGGCGGATTTTTTTTAGCACAGGAAGGGAAAGGTTAATAATATATATTAATAATGTACAATAAATAAGTATATATTTTATACTATTATATTTTTCTTATAACTGTCATAGTTTTTAGTTAATTACATACCAAATTTTTATAGGACGTAATAAATTGGTTCCTAGAGTTAAACATATAGTATATTTAAAAAAATTACATTTCCATTTATCATTAAATGTACAAACTGAATAATTCACTGGGGTTGGAAGAACATTTGATAATGTAAAGGGTGCCGGCAGCTGAAAAGGTTATGAATCAATGTTTTCCAGTGTAAAGGGAAACACGTCGATACTTGTATCATTTTGTTCAACATCAGGTGATATATACGTACGAGTATTAGTCATCATCGGAAACCACATCCGCTCCTCCTGAAGTTAGAATAGATAAATAAATAAATACAGGTTTATTGATAGCAACATACTCGTAGTATGTACATAATACATTTAGACACATTTCAAGAACACATTAAAAAGATAATACATTAAAAAACAGAAGCTATCAAAAGGTTTGGAGTTTTTTGTTTATATATTGATTTCTTTTGTTTATACAATAATATATTTATTTCTTTTGTTTATATATTTATTTCTTTTGTTTATATACTCGTATTTATTTATTTTGTTTATATATTTATTTCTTTTGTTTATATATTTATTTCTTTTGTTTACATATTTATTTGTTTTGTTTATATGTTTATTTCTTTTGTTTACGTATTTATTTTTTTGGTTTATATATTTATTTCTTTTGTTTATATATTTATTTCTTTTGTTTATATATTTATTTCTTTTGTTTATGTATTTATTGATTTTGTTTATATATTTATTAATTTTGTTTTTATATTTATTGATTTTGTTTGCATATTTATTTCTTTTGTTTATATATTTATTTCTTTTGTTTAAATATTTATTTCTTTGGTTTACATATTTATTTCTTTTGATTATGTATTTATTTCTTTTGTTTATGTATTTTTTTCTTTTGTTTATATATTTAATTCTTTTGTTTATATATTTATTTCTTTGGTTTATGTATTTATTTCTTTTGTTTATATATTTATTTCTTTGGTTTGTATATTTATTTCTTTTGTTTATATATTTATTTATTTTTCTTTATATATTTATTTCTTTTGTTTATATATATTTTTTGTGTGTATGTATTTATTTCTTTTGTTTATATATTCATTTCTTTTGTTTATATATTTATTTCTTTTGTTTATATATTTATTTCTTTTGTTTATATATTTATTTCTTTTGTTTATATATTTAATTCTTTTGTTTATATATTTATTTCTTTTGTTTATATATTTATTTCTTTTGTTTATATATTTATTCCTATCGTTTATATATTTATTTCTTTTGTTCATATATTTATTTCTTTTGTTTATATATTTATTTATTTTGTTTTTAAATTTATTTATTTTGTTTATATATTTATTTCTCTTGTTTATACATTTATTTCTTTTGTTTATATATTACCTTGCAATAATATTAAAAAAATACAAGTAGCCAGTGTTTCATTTATTATAAATAAAAACAATCCTAAAGTAAAAATAAAAACAGATGCGTGAGACTCTCGCGCAGTAGAAGTGAAACTTCTTAGTTCCTAGGAAAAGATGATTTTATGCATTGCTTTTTTCCATTTGTTAACGATTTTTTTAGGATTAGGAAATGGTTATGTGGAATTTAATTCAAGAAAATCTCTAAATTATATAAAAAAAATAATTTTTTTTTAAATTTTTAATAAAAATATTTTTAATAATAAATAATCATTTAAATAATAATATAATACACTTAATAATATTAAATTTATATTTTTTAATATTATTAATTCCCAAACGTCAAAAATGCAATGTGACATAACTGTCAAGTTTAGTTTGGGTTTATCGCTGCAGGAGGCGCAAACGTTATTTTTTCTGATTTATAAACTTTTTTATACACACCTGTATATAAATAAAAATATATAAACATTTTTGTATACGAATGCAACCTTTTGTCAAAATTTCAAAGCGATTGGTGAAGAACTTTCGGAGATTACAGATTTTTAATATACGAACATTTACATTTTTATTTACATAGATGAGACATAGATTCTTATAATTATCATAAGTGTTGTTTTCAATTTAACTTAAGATAATTATTAGCATTGTTGTAAATTTTACCATGTGTGCAGTGATAAACCTTTGATAATACATATATCTTCCAACCCGGAGACTGTGGCTCAATTCCTATTGATACCTAATTTAAAAAAAAAAGCTTCCAGTCTGGTTTTCACTTAGGGCTTGTTAACTTTACTGAGTGGTTGAAAAATATAAATACAATGTACGATGGAAGTGTAATACAGTAAGACATTCAAAATGTTATCTCTCTTCTTGCAAGCTTCAAAAATCACAGAATTGTTTAATATAACTCAGAATAATGTTTTCATTGATAAATCATACAATTAGGCAGAATAAAAAAGTGTGCTAATAAACTATAGAATACGGAATGTTGTTATTAAGGACTGATGTATAGTATGAAAAAGAACAACCTCAGGTGGTTTGGCCACAACTCTGTCTTCTCTGCCTACCTCAACAGAGAAACTGCAATTTCATTTGATTTGATTTGTGAAGCTTCAATTAATTTTTTTCAGAAAATGCCAAATGGTTCTTAAATGTGTCATGGCAAATGGAAGGTGTAGATATACATTTAGATGTGAATGTTGGAAAACAGCTGTCTGCTTTGGGACACACCTTAACAATGCTCACAGGTAAGTTTTTAAATCATACGAAGGTTTTTTTAATAGTGTACTACGCAAAATGCGATTATTTTCTTTTAACATTCGAGACTGAAAAGACAAACCATATTTTTTTAGGTTCTGAAGAAGAAGATCCATTAAAAATGGATTATGATAGTGATGAATTTGATGAAACTGTAGTTAGCAGAGATTCTCAGGTATCTATATTATTATATTAATGATTATGATGTGCCTGGAAGATTTCTCGTATTTCTTTGAAAAATTATGTGTTGATTTTTTTACAGGATAGTGTTGTTCAGCGCTCGTCCCGAAAATGGTCTGATAATTTACCAGCATTTTTATATGACACTTCAATTGATGCTAAAAAGCGTTCTAAATTGATTGAAAAATAAATGAATGAACAAGCAAAAATAATCAATGATCTCCAAATTCTAGGTGCTAGTTACAATACAATTGAACAGGAAATGAAAAGATTACATGAATTGGAAGCTTTAGTTTTCAAAGATTTCAGAAGGTATTTTTTAATCTTAATATTTATTTTGTCTTAGTTTCTGCGGTTTAAAACAAAATTTAATTGTGTGTATTTTTTCTCAAAGGGATGTTATTCAAAAACTTCGAAGGCAAAGTGTGAAGGCTTCATCGATTACGAAAGGAAAATTGGGATTGGGCTCCAATAGAAGTCGTTCTTTTGTTGTACCTAGTCCAACTCCTGAAGACCAAACAGATGTAGAGAGGTATGAAAAAATCAAAATACTTCTAATATAAATTGTAAAATTATTTTGTAGAGTTTTAGTTCTTTTCAAATTAAATTCGAAAATTTTCAAGCTTAATTATGATTGACTTTTGTGTTTTCAATTGCAGCTGTGACAGCACTATTGTGGGAAGCTTTTCATCCTCAAAAGGTAGAGGTTCAGAAGAGACTCTTATTCCCAAAGGTGATATAGAAGGCAATTTGGTATTACAAGATGAAGATGTTTTTGATGAACGTAGTTGGAGTTCAGTGAAAAATTCTCCACACCCTGGTCCATCCAGATCCGCTTCTCTCAGAGAGAGGAATAGTTCAAGTCACAGAAGAATAGTGACGTTCAATCCAACCATTACACGGCAGTCCTCTCTTCCGAGTGGGGGAGTGGGAGTAGGGGTACAGGAGCCTACTTTGGATGCAGCAGACAGTTGGGGCAGCCACATGGATGTGCAAGGAGAAAATGTGCAGTTGAGACGTAAAGCTGTACATAGGTATTTATTATGAAAACATATACAAATGTATTTTTTTACATTTATAAATAATCAAAAGTGCTTTCTTCCTCGTCAGATAATGGGGAGCTAAATTATATGTTTAATATATATTTATTAGTGGTCATTGGTAAAGAGAGGGATTAGTGGAGGGGTGTGTAGGTGGAGTCAAGAAGTTGGCATTTGAATGAGAAACAGGTTGAGGAGAGGACTTAACCTCTACGTGCGTACTGCCCCAACCGTGGGGCCATGAAATACTGAGTCAGATAGCGTATGGCCCCGCAGTTGAGGCGCAGTGATTATTTTTCGAATATTCCCAGATTATGTCAGGATTTGGAGTACCAATGACATCTATTTATGATACCACACAATTAAATAATTTATCGACTAGTTACATGTTTTACCAACTGAACAAACGATGTTTTAAATTTTTTTAAATATCTTACTACTCGAGAGGTTAAATTGACTAGATTATTTATAACATTGAGACCTAATTTCATATTTTTTCTTATCTCGAGAATCGCGAAATTGTCTAGCTGTAATCCCCCCTGGTTTATAAGTAGAATCTGCAAACTACGATCTATATCAAAAAACTCTTTATTCGAAATTTCTTTTAGTTTTTTCTGTGTAAAAATGCAAACAGTTATTACAAATAACCACTTACAAATATATTTCAAATGTATAATTTAGTTCGTCATCACCTGATGAAGAACATAGAGGTCTTGACGACTGAAAACTATCAGTGAACTGAATTAATAAAACTGCGGTGAATACAAAGATAAATAGCGTTTAATTTATTTTATTCAACTAAAAATCAATTAGCATGACACCAAAAAGTGAACAAAATATCTTTTGTAAGATTTAAGAATTAAAACTTAGTTGAAAATAAATTTGGTTAATACTCGTACATTATACATTAAAACATATATTACTTTTATATTAAATAAAATAATATATAAAAAATATATTAGTTTACATAAAATTTATAGTGACATTTTACGATTTGGTTCTTATCATAATTTTTAACATCTTCAGATATTGCAAAAGAACTAAGTACATAATATTGACCTCTATTGTCCCCATATATAGTAAACTATTGGAAAGTATAGTAAGATTGTTTAACTATTAGAAACTATAATAAGATTGTTTGAGTTGTATGACGATCTCTGTGGCCTACTGGTTGAATGATTGTCTGCCACCTACAGGTTTCTAGTTTGTTTCCTTATGATGACTAAACAAAAATGTCTCAATCTGATATTTTCAAATTTAAGCTTTTATTTTAACATCATTTTGAATGATTGAAAGGAATTGTTAGGGGGAAAAAACATACAGGGAAAAATGGTGCATTTATAAAGCCCTTCAGATTTTATTATAAACAATATGGTGCATGGCTGTGCGGTAAAGCGCTGGACTTCTGTGCGGAAGATTCGAGCCCTGCGCTGTGCTACTCCCCTGGAACGACACAGGCACTTTTTCTGCCTAGTGTTCGAGAGTATTAAGGATACCTATGACTGGTCACATCTATTCTTTTAAAAACAAAAAAAAATATCTTAAATGTATATTTTTTGGAAATAGAGCCCGTTTATTACATACATATTTGATATCCTTAATTTTATTTACACATTTGATAAGCTAATTTCTTATACCTTACATTTCAAAGCAATAAACATGTGGTTCTTCCAACTTTGATGAATGTTCTGAAAAACTATATATTTTTTAAATAAAACATGTCATACATTCTACATATCATAATTTTTTGAAACGTTTCAAAAACTTGGTGGAATTTAAGTTTTTCACAAAAGCATCTAAAAAAATTTTGTAAATATATTTTCATGTAATTATTTGCACCATACTCGTCAGGGGTCGTCAATATATGGTTTTTCAAAATAAAAACAAAAAAAATAATTTTACCATTTTCGTATGATAAATGTTAAAGCATGGCAACACCTACTTTACAACCTGGCCAGTAGTACCTCCTCTCTTTCCTTACTTGTTTGCATCCATATGAAATATTTTTCTCCAAAAATATCCGATAAAATACCTATAACCAAACAACACCTAATAAAAACAAATCTAATGGTACAAAATAATGCTAAAGAATAATAAAATATGCACTACAAACACTAAATAAATTAATATTTATACAAATATAACTTAATAATTTAGACAATTTTATTAGAAATATGGCAAGAAAAATAAAGCCAGCGAAATAAAAATACGTAAAAACACGGGGTAAAAACTTGACAAAACACAAAGCATGAGGACGTTTGTACATGTGGCGGACGAAATACGAATCGGGTATTTTTATGACCGCTATTGTTTGCCGCCACATACGGATATGGGTTAGCGGTATTTGGCAGGTAGTTGGCGTGCGCATTGTGTACATGCATAGGTAGAGGACGGTTAATTCACTGAAATTGATTGGGTATCAGAATGTGAACAATATAGTTGAAGTGAATTGACCACACAAACCAGGTAGCATGACAAATACTTCCTCTGGAGTGCTAGTGATGTAGAGGCATTCAAGAGACTTCTAAGTAGACACTATTGACAATAGCACCCTTGTAGTGATCTAGGTCTTTAAAAGGCCTTAGAGATATCAATTAATAATTAAATCCTCATTATAGTTAATGCTAACTCATTCGTTTCATTATCAATAGTCACTGGTTTAGATAATTTTAACCAGTGTGACTGACTTTAGAAGATGAACTGCAATTTGGAAGACCTTCATAAATTATCTTAATTATTTCAGCATACCTCCACTTGATGGATCCACAGCTGGCAGCACCAATAAAAAGCCTCAAGAGCCCAATATAGACTTTGAACTCGATGTTAAAGTTTTTATAAACAGTGGCAAGTGTGTGTTGCATACTAAAGATTCTGGCAGAGAAGATGACTCCAAAATGTAAGTTTTTTTTAATCAGATTTCATTTTCACCATGAGTTAAATAAATTCTCAATCTGCTTCTTTGCAGGCAGATTCACGGGACAAACACATTTTTATATTTAATCAATGTTCGGGCATTACTCTATCTGAATTTATTGAATGACACTTATGGCCATCTTTTATTAAATTAAAAGACAGCATTTTTAGGATGATAGTTTATTATGAAACAGCTGTATAAATGAAGTGCCTAAGTCACATAGCATTTTCAATGTATTGAAAATACTAGTTATTCAAAATTAAATATTACCCAAAATTTGCTGGTTTATTTTAAAAGTATCAAATTAATTGTATTTGAATATTTTTATATTTATATAACATACATTAAAAATGCTGGTTATACAAAATTTTATTAGATGTGACTTAGGCTATTGATATTCATTGACACATATATTTGTTGTTTGAAAATCATGTGTTGAATCTCACCTTGAAGTTGACAACCTTCCTAGTCTAGTTGGTAAGATACCTATCTTCCGACCCGGGGATCGTAGGTTCGATTCCTCTAGTACCCAATTTTTTTTCTTAAGGGGTTCCAGTCTGGTTTTCATTTGAGGCCTCGACAACATATATCTGGTTAGTTGTAAGAGATTTCTACATAATTATAAGTCCACCAGGTTGTACTGTATACAATGAAAGTGTAATACAATGAAAGTGTAATACAATGCAATCTTTCATCAGAAACTGCTAGTGCAAAAATTTATTCAGACAAACTGTCCAGAATTCAAGAGAACCCAAACAAACTATATAATTTATCCTTGTTTCAAGGAGTGCACCGAGAATACGAAAAGAGAGATCGGCATCAGGTGGGTTATCTGAGCTTGCTGGTGGTAGTGGAAAAGACCAGGGAGGTACTCCATCCAGTCCATCTACATCTAGGAAGCACAACAAGCAGTCCCACTCGCAGCATTCTACTCATGGGTCGCATCATTCTCAACCCCATCTCACGAGGAATCAATATCATCTGATTGATCTCACCATTTTCCATGTCCCAGGACTGGATGTTAAGGTATTTTGTTTTTTTCCTTTATACCCTTCTATTCCTTTAATCAAAATTTAAGATAGACCAACATTCACACAATTAAAAAATAAACAAAAATCTTATATTTTTCACAAAATATATTATTTTGTATTATGCTAACGGTACTCATATAAGCTTAAAAACACCTGAAATGGTACAATTTTATGAAAAATTGTATTATTTTCCTGATTCTTTAATTGTGACTTTTCCCCGAAGCTTTTGTGATTTTTTTCAAATCAATTCATCTTATTGCTACACAAGAACTATAACACATCAATCAATAAGTCCCGGGACTAACCAACAGATGGCGCCTCTAATAACAAATCCACACCTTTCTCAATTAGTGCCAATCTTTAGAAGTTACGTGTCAAACTTTCATGACATTCCGACATTGTGTCATTGAGTTACAGTGGTTTTAGTGACGCTACTTTTACGCTTTATTTTCAAAACAATGAAAAAAACCGAATTTTGTGTGTTGATAAAACATTGCTTTTTAATGGGAAAAAATACCGTTCAAACTCAGCGATGGCTTGAAAAGTGTTATCCGGGCTCTGCTCTGTCGAAAACAACCATTTGTCGGTGGTATGCTGATTTCAAACGCGGTTGTACAGACACAAATGCTGCTGAACGCTCTGGTCGTCCAAATGAGGCTGTTACACCAGAAAACATAAAAAAAACCCTCAAAATCGTGATGGAAAATCGCAAAGTAAAGTTGACAGCTGACATCCTGAAGATATCATTTGGTAGTGTTTACATTATTTTGCATGAATATTTGGCCATGAAAAAGCTTTTTTCGAAATGGGTGCCGCGTTTGCTCACAATGGAACAGAAACAACGCATCGATGATTCAGAGCGCTGTTTGGCACTGTTTACTCGAAATAAACAGGAGTTATTGCGTTGGTATGTGACAATGGATGAAACTTGGATCCACCACTATACTCCGGAATCAAATCGGCAGTCAGCTGAGTGGAGAGCAGCCGATAAAAGACATCCGAAGCGACCAAAAACTCAAAAGTCAGCTGGGAAGGTTATGCCCTCGGTATTTTGGGATGCGTATGGTATAATATTCATCGATCACCTTGAAAGGGGAAAACCATCAAGAAGAATTTTGGCAAACAAATGTTGTTTTAGTATTTAGTCGCGGAACTTATTGATCGATGTGTTATGGAAATCAATATTTTGTTGAGAAAATAGCATTTGAAATTTTTGCACTTATCAATCAACCAATTGTAAAGTTATGGATGTTGTATATAAGCTATTTTAACAAATTCTTATAAAATGTATTTAACCCTTTTATCTCCAATACGTTGAGCCATCAACGCCATGCACCTTTGCATACTAAAGACCCATGGCATCGATCCATTGGCGACACATTTAAATACACACTTTAACTTTATAATTTATTACATTTGTCATAAAACGGTAAACAAACCCTTTTGTCAGTAAACTATGCACTTGAAATGTACTTTTCATTGTTTACTATTTTTAAACAGTTTCAATTTTATTTCAAATTCATTTTATATGTGACTCTTTTTAATTTTTATTTCATGTAATATAAAGAATAAATAAGTATTTTTTTTCATTAGTGTATGTTTCTTTATAAAATCATAATTTTTTTCAACATTTAAACATACACAATTTTTACACTAAATAACATGTTGACCTTTTAATCTATAATATTCGTATAACACATCGATCAATACGTCCCGGGACTAACTACTAAAACAACATTTGTTTGCCAAAATTCTTCTTTACTCATCAACATAGTCTCCTTCAAGAGCGATACATTCATTCCAACGCTTTCCTAACTTTTCTATGTCAGCCGTGTAGAACGATTTAGGCGTAGACAAAATAGGCGTTAGTTTCGGCAATCACTTCTTCATTGGAGCTAAATATCTTTCCCTGGAGAATCTTTTTGAGGTCTGCGAACATCCAATATTCGCTGGGGGCCAAATCTGGAGAATACAGTGGGTGCGGAAGCAATTCGAAGGTCAACTCATGCAATTTGGCCATCGTTACCATCGACTTGTGATACGGTGCATTGTCCTGATGAAAGGGAACTTTTTTCTTCTACATATGGGGCCATTTTTTTGCAATTTCTGCCTTCAAACGCTCCAATAACGCTATGTAATATTCGCTATTGATGGTTTTTCTCTTTTCAAGGTGATCGATGAATATTATACCATGCCCATCCCAAAATACGATGGCCATAACCTTCCCGGCCGACTGTTGGGTTTTTGGTCGCTTCGGACGACTTTCACCGGCTGCTCTCCACTCAGCTGACTGCCAATTTGATTCCGGAGTATAGTGGTGGATCCAAGTTTCATCCATTGTCACATACCGACGCAAAAACTCCTGTTTATTTCGCATAGACAGTGTCAAAGAGCGCTCTGAATCATCGATGCGTTGTTGTTTCTGTTCCATTGTGAGCAAACGCGGCACCCATTTCGAAAAAAGCTTTTTCATGGCCAAATGTTCACTCAAAATAGTGTAAACACTACCAAATGATATCTTCAGGATGTCAGCTATCTCACTCAACTTTACTTTGCGATTTTCCATCACGATTTTGAGTTTTTATTTTATGTTTTATGGTGTAACAGCCTCATTTGGACGACCAGAGCGTTCAGCATCATTTGTGTCTGTACGACCGCGTTCGAAATCAGCATACCACCGACAAATGGTTGTTTTCGACAGAGCAGAGCTCGGATAACACTTTTCAAGCCATTGCTGGGTTTGAACGGTATTTTTTCATATTAAAAAGCAATGTTTTATCAACACACTAAATTCGGTTTTTTCCATTGTTTTGAAAATAGCAAAAGTAGCGTCACTAAAACCACTGTAACTCAATGACACAATGTCGGAATGTCATGAAAGTTTGACACGTAACTTCTAAAGGTTTGTACTAACTGAGAATGATATGGATTTGTTATTAGAGGCGCCATCTGTTAGTTAGTCCCGGGACTTATTGATCGATATGTTATGTCTATTAAAAAGGATTGCGGTTAAAAGAATTAAGTTGAGGTGAGGTTCATTAGAGAAATATTTGACATATTTCCTTGTAGAAAAAATAATATAAGTATAATAATTATTCCCTTTTATCAAGAAAGCAGATAACTGAACCTATTTTTACACAAAATGCATTAATTACTTAAAATCACCATTTGTAAAAAAAACATCCATATATGATATTTCCAACTAATCATTTTACATGTTACATAAATGTGTATATTTTTAGGTTCATTATGAATCAAAAACAGTTCAAGATGATGTAGCTTCACCACAAAGTGCTGCAAAATCTCCTCCAAATCCAACAAGAAAAGGAGGAATCAAGAAGGCCTCACTATTTGCTTGGATGACATTACAGAGTATTCCTGAAGAGACAATTATCAGCCCACACATTCTTGAGTTCTTGGAACAAACATTGGAGCCTATACCAACAAAAGCATCTTTATCTTCAGCTGCAGGTGATTCAAAAATTTATTTTATATATGTTGATGGGAAATTTAGGCTAAACTAACATATGTATGTGTTTTGACTTTTAATTAAATAGATTTTCGAAAATCATAAATATAACTTGACCACTAATAACAGGGGGAAAAAATATTTTTATAAATAATATCCAAACAAGCTCTACCTGTTATTCAAGACTACTTATCAAGACTAAACTATCTCTTTATATCTATATCTTCTTTCTCATGAGGAACATTGGGATGCCACAAAAAAATGCCTTGGTCCGAGATATCCCAAACTATGATAAATATTTCAAATGTTTCCAACCTGACTGAAAAGACATTCAACCGATTTAAAAAATATTTTTTTAGTTTAGAAAAATATTGTGTACATAATAATAATAAAAAGACAATTTATATAGCGCCATTTAGAGAGCAAACTATTCGCAAGGGTGCTCTAACTCAGAATTCGAACCCACCATTATTGATAGAAAAATATTACAAAATAAATATATATAAGTTGAGTGTAAGGATAAGAAGATAGTGACTGGCCATTAGATTGGGTACTTTCCTGCATCTGCATTTGTTCAGAAAAACATATTTACTAAGAAAACTTACCAAAGGAAGACAAACTACAAAGAAATTTTTGTAGATCTTCCAATATGTGATAGTAACGTAACACATTTGGATTTAGGGGTAGTGTTCATATAACATCATAAAATTTAATAACATAATCAGATAATCAACCAATCTTTTATCTGTTAATGAATCGGCAATCTAGAAGCAGGCTGGAAACTCCAGCATACTCATGTCATACCAAAAATTGGTCATAGAAACTTTTACTTGAATTGTGGTCAGGTGGGAATGTCGTAATCAATATGCTTAATTTTGGAAGCACGTGATATACAGCTTTGATTCATAGCATCAATTTTATTAATAATGGTATTAGTTTATGTTAAATTCTTTCAGATTGTGATTATCGCCAAACACTGCGTTGAAATGTCTTTTCAAGTGCATTTTTGGTCAACAGTCAACAATCGTAGCATCCATCACGCAGACAGCTTTGACAGAAATGTCAAAGTGATTGATTCAGATGGCTGTCATACGTTAACGACATGCCACATCTGACTGAAATTTTGACTGAGGTCCTTTGAGGAATGATACTTGCCAGCAGTGATGCCACTTTATGAAATGGCACCATCTCATGGAAATTTACCAAACTTTTCAAACTGTTTTGTGTGTAGTAGCACTTCAATTTTGAATATTTAATGATAATATGTTATTTATTTGAATTTTCACTAAAAGGCAACACTAGCATGTGTAAATGATACATTGAAGTTGAAGTTTTTTTAATTAATATATTTTATTTTATTTACAGATTCAATGAATGCAATGTTCGAAACTGAAAATGAAAACACTGGAGTTGCTGGATCGTATGGACAATATTAGCCAAAATTAGCCAAATTAGCCAAAAACTGATCTGGTTTTAAACATTTTAGATTTTTTTTTGATAATTCATTTAGGAATGGTCGCACTTTATATAACTTCTCAAAGTCTGGTGAATTTCTTTTTTTTTTAACCTGGCGAGTTTATTGTCATGTGGCAATCTCTTTCAACCAACCAGAAAGATGTTTTTTATAGGCCCTAAGTGTTAACCAGACTGGAATCCTAATAAAAAAACATCTGGGTTCCAGCGGGGATCGAACCCGCAACCTCCGGATCAACAGACAAGTGTCTTACCACCAGGCCATTTCTTTCAGGTTGAAGCGAATTGTCATTCAGATGTACGTGATTTAGGAGCTAATTAAATCTATTGACAGGCATAAGGGATCTGATGAATTAGAATCGTCTTCAATATTTTCTATTAAATCCTCTAATTGCTCACCATCTTCATCAACTTCCATTTCTTGGTTGTCATTCGGATCCAATTTATCAATTACCGATTCTTGATCAGTTGGAAGATATTCGTATTCAGCTTAAGACTGCTCTATTGTCATGTCTACTAAATTAAAGGATAACTCTTCCAACGTCACCACCGAATAATGCCGAAATACATCCAACTAAACTTATTTTTTAACCTAAATATAATCTCAACAACTTACCACAATCACTGAAGTCAATTTTATCACAAAACAACTATTTTTTATTAAAATTTAATACAAATATATAACGTTTTCTTTTATACGCAACACAAAAAACGCTGTCAAAATACAAAATGGCAGACAAAAACTTTTTACATCAGCAATTGGCGCTGATGTCGGGACTTTTCAATAAACGTATTTGAAAATTTAAAATGTATTATTTAAATATTTAATATTTATTATTAAATATTTAATTATTTAATATTTAATTATTTAATATTTTATTTATATAGATTTAATTCTTTAATATTAAATAAATTAATATTTTTATTATATTATTAATTATTTTTGAATATTTTTTTAATTACTTACTTATTATTATATTATTTTTATTATATTATTAATAATATTATTATATTATGTTATTAATTTGTTATATAATAGTTAATTGTAATATAATTAGTAATATTATAATAACACACATGTGTATATTATTCTAATTATATATTAAACATAATTTATGTATTAAATAAATATTAAATAAAATAATATAATATGAAATAAAATTAATTGTCTAAAGCTCCTCAAAATGATATTTTTACACCCACTTTTAAATATCATTCGCATTTTCTAACTATAATTTCAATAATCTTCCTCGAAAACATTTTCTACACACATTCTAACAAAATTTATTTTATCTGTTGCCTTTTTCATGCATTCGTTCTGCATGTTCAAATATCTCAAGTGCTCTTGTCCATTTTGCTAAGCGGAAATAAATTTAAATGTGTGGGTTGGCTTACAAATTACAAATGCTCCAGTTTCAAATAATTTAAAAAAATACTCAAAAGCTTTTTACAAATGAAACGAAGTAATTTTATTGATGAAAGTAATTTCCGCACTTAAATTTGGATAACTACACATTTATTTTTTAATTTTAAACATTTTTGAAAGGTCTATTTTATGTATATAATTTACAAGTGATTAGTTTAGGGACTTCTGTTTTTTTTTAAGTTTAATAAATACACTAACCATTAGACTCTTAGCGCCATCTACATTTTTTTTTCATACTGACTCATTTCATTGTATGGTTTTATAATTTACAAAAAGACAGATGGCGTTAACACAAAATTATTGCAGGTAAATATTTAGTTAATTACATGGAATAATGTAATAAATTAATACTTGACAAAATTTAATAAAATATTACACCACTTCCCTTTTATATTCCAACCAATCCATGAATAAAAAAATAATTCATTAATGAAACAAGCGTTTAAAAGTATAAAAATTGCACCTGAAAAACAATAATTAAAAAAAAATTGAACTATACGAGGGCTTTATTTAAGTCTCGTAATATAGAAATAGATACCACCTATCGAACTTATAAAACAATTTGTTAAAATACAGAGTACAAATCTAGTGAATTGAATATAATTTTATTGTATAAAATGACATTAATGAAAACTCGACAAAATGTTAACGAAAGTGCTCTAAAGATGGCAGCACTTTCATTAAACAAAATTTAAATTCCGATTCCATATAGATCGAGTTCTAATGTAAATGATTTGTTTTCGCTACAATTAAATCCTTTTTGCAGCCAAATGACAAATATACTAAAATCACTTTTATTGTCCTAAGTAGAGCCGGATCGAGGTGTTTTGGCGCCAGGGGCACCCATTCGAATACGTGCAACAAAAAGGTGACAATTTTTTACTAAACAATTCAGGAAACAAATAAAATTGCTGTAATATTTGACTCATTTTGAAATATAAGATTTTTCTTGCATTCTAAAACAACAGCGCTGCAGTCTTTATAAATAGTGAAAATAATGGGCGTGCGGTCACTTGACCATACAATATAAATAAATGTGTGGAATTTGAAATATTAAACATTTAAATAATTTTATTTTTCGAACTTTCAGGGTGGCAAAATCATTTATAACTATATATTGGGTGTTAACATAAGTTGTGTCCGTTTTTTTCCAATTTAAAAATGAGCACCAAAAGTAAAACAAAATGGTAAAAGTTATACGTCATTAGAAAGAACATTTCCTGTTCTAAGATATATTGTGTTTGCTTTTACTTTACATATATTATTTTATTTGATTACAAGCCTTCAAAATGGAATGTTAAGTAGACTAAAGTGAGCATATTTGACACCTCCATTGTACTTCGATGAGGACCGCTTAAATCATATTATTCATTAAGATCCCCTTCAAACCACCGTAGAATTGGCTGAGCAGATGAATTTTAGTCACATGACTGTATACCGCCATCTTAAATCAATGGGAAAAGTCCAGATTTCGGCGCTTGGGTTCCACATGTTTTGAGTGAAAACAATTTCTGCTGGTTTGCTCGTGCGTCGTCGAGCTACGCATGGCCACAAGCAAAGGTTCCTTTACCGCATCATTACTGGTGATGAAAAATGGTTTGAAAATGGTGATGAAAAATGTTTGAAGGGGATCTTCATGAATATTATGGTTTAAGCGGTCTTCATCGAAGTCCACTGGTCGTCCGGAACGCTCCATGTCTTTCAGGTCGAAATTACCGTATTTGAAACGAAAAAACCATCGACGAGCTGTCCTTTCATTCATAGCATCTTCACCGTACACTTCGCAAGTATGGCGAGCAGCTTTGTCAGCTTTATTCTTTCGATTGAACGCGAACAGAAGGAGGTGTCGAAAATGCTCACTTTCGTCTACTTGACATTCCATTTTGAAGGCTTGTAATAAAAAAAATAATAATAAATGTAATGTAAAAGCAAACACAATATTTTGTAGAACAGAAAATTTTCTTTCGGATGACGTATAACATTTACCATTTTGTTTTATTTTTGGTGCTCATTTTTAAATTGGAACAAAAAAACGGACACAACTTATGTTAACACCTAATATAACATATATGATATATCGGAATTGATTTTTATCGAAATAAAATCTGACAATGTTTCTTGTCCTAGACAAGATTTCAAATATGTTTTTATTATTTTCAATTTATTGATTTTTTTTCACAAGATCTAAGTTAATTTTACTATTGCACGACAATGCACCAGTGCACACTTCTGTTGTTGCAAAAGCTGCAATTCAACGCTATGGTTTTCAAGAAGTGAATGTCCTGACTTGATAACTATACTCAAGAAAATGTACCATGGTCCCTGTGACGTTTGAAATGTCATGTCTCAAAGAGATGAGTTAAAATCGTTTTTTTTACAAAACGAATCGTTTTTTATAAATCGAAAAATTGTTTTTCTTTAAACTGACGTTTTAATTCCTAATTTTCATTATACTGACTTTCTAATGTATTCTATGATTTGTATCTATCTTTAAATAGTCCAAGTTCCACTATGAATTAATACTAATTACGAACATTTAACTTTATGTATAAAAAACTCGAAAATCCAATTATCGTATACCCCATCCCTAGCCAATGCAGACTAACGTTGTGACTTTTAACGAACGTCTCCAAATATTTGATTTTAACAAACTGATATATTTTTGCTAATTTGTAACAAGATGTATTAATTTGTCATTATTGTTAGTTTTATGTAATGTAACTTGCTATTTATTAGAATCGAGGCTTATATTAAAGTTGATAAAATAATTAAAATTACTGAACGTCGTTACAAGGTTGTATTGGGGCCAATTTGTGAAACGTCACAGGGACCATGCTACATTTTCTTTAGTATAAGGTATATTATTTATTTAAAAAAATGAAATACAATTTACCTGCAAAAAAATTAAACAAAGAAGTGATCAGCACAGTGTTACACCATTTTGAGATCAAAACATCAGAATATTTTTTCAATGGTACTGAATTATTAAATCATCGTTTTCAAAATGTATGAAAAAACATGCAAAGGGACTATACTATATACGAGTATGTTATAAGAATAATTATTAGTTTAATTCAATTACATATTTATATCTTTGGGCTGGAAACATTTGGACCTTACTACTAAGTCTAAATAATAACGGTTGATAAAAAAATACGAACTGCAATATTAATATCAGTATTGTAATTTGTTTTATCAAACACCGTTTATTCCACTTTTTGTAATGGTATAACCCTACCTCAGGGAGCACAGACAAGTCGAAGAGTCT
Source organism: Odontocerum albicorne (assembly GCA_949825065.1). Taxonomy (NCBI): domain Eukaryota; kingdom Metazoa; phylum Arthropoda; class Insecta; order Trichoptera; family Odontoceridae; genus Odontocerum; species Odontocerum albicorne. Next base: position 2,187,578 of record OX463841.1, read on the forward strand.
TGTTTGTGCTCCCCTGATGATAAGATAAAAGCCTCGAAACCGGTAGGGTTATACCGTTACAAAAAGTGGAATAAACAGTGTTTGATAAAACAGATTATAGTACCCGGCGGTAAGTAATCACATCGTTTGTAGAGCGTCGTCTCTGTCATTCATACACGTGTTCCGTCGCGATTTGCCATTCGTTACCGGACCGGACTGTTAGCACACCGTGCGACAGAGACGACGCTCTACAAACGATGTGTATTACTTACCGCCGGGTACTGTACAGTGTATTTAAACCTCCACAATGTCAATGCCTTAACTATAAATAATATATCAATACGTTTTGTTATATTTCGCATTATCTGATAAGTCAATAATTAGTTCTATGTAATTTTAAGAAAAATAAATTAAATTGATCGAGTTATTTTTTGCAAATTATGTTCAGCCTGACGGGATAGAGAAAAGGTAACATCGGTATAGATAACGGGATAGAGAAAAGGTAACATCGGTAAGGATGTAGTATATCTGATTCAATCAGAAAAATCGTTGTTAAGTTGAGCCCAGTGAACCGCAAAATATGACGTAATTGTATATTATAATGTTGTGTGATGAGGCTGTATTCGTATATCATATATTGTAAATGAACCACATCGTTAATTCCACTCTTGAACGATATGCCCGTATGATTGATTAGCATTTTCTTTATTTTATATATTTTAATGTTCGAAGTTATTTATTTATATATTCATATGACGCTTTTCAGCACATCCAAATTGGTGATTCGGATTCCAACAATTGTTAATTCCTTTGTTGTATCGCTTTTCGATTATCGTAATTTTATTTATTCTGGTTTACTTCATTCACAAATTTCTAGACTCTGGTATGTTTTCAATGCACCTGCTATGCTGACATACTACCTTGATCAAAAAGTTTTAGGACTTTATTCATAAAATCGAAAATACAAGTTTATTCATCAAAATCGATATGTTCCCCTTCAAAGTACTCCCCATCGACTGCAACGCACTTACGCCAGCGCTTGATCCAATCCTCAAAGCACCGCTGGTACTCAATTTTCGGTATGTCCATCAGAGCCGTCTTCGATTTTTTCATGACATCCTCTCGGTGCTGTAACGCGTTCCGCGAAGCGCTTTTTTAAGTCGGTTGAACAGGAAAAAGTTGCAGGGAGTCAGATCAGGTGAATTCGAAGGCTGCTGGATAGTATTCGTGTTGTTTTTGGTCAAAAATTCATGGAAATCATGTCTTTCGCGATTTCAACACGGTCCTTTTTTTGCATGAAATTGAGGTCTTTCGACACCAGTTTTGCAGCGACACGTCTGAGGCCCAAATCACTAACCAGAATGTCTTGAGCGTATCCATAAGCGATGTTAAAGTCCTCTGCCAGCTCTCTGATGGTCAATTTGCGGTTTTCGGCCAACATTTCTTTGATATTATCGATGTTTTCATTAGTTTTCGACTGCCACTGCGTTCGTCATCCTCGACCGACTCACGACCACTTCTGAAGCGTTCGTGCCACCGAAAAACACTTCTCCAACATTTCCAAGGTCTGCGGACCGTTAAATCAGTTTTTCACACAAAATTTAATGTAGTTCACATAAAATTTAATGTAACTCGTTGATGCACAGTTGATGCCATTTTCAAACTTGTAAAAAATCGAAAACACGCACAAAGGTATCTAGATGTACTCAGTACAGCGTAACTTTTACAAATGTCAAGCTATGACGCTGAAATTTGGAGGGAAGTATCAATGATAGATGTGGTAACCTCCTCAGTACAGCGTAACATTTACAAATGTCAAGCTATGACGCTGAAATTTGGAGGGAAGTATCAATGATAGATGTGGTAACCTAATAAAAAAAGAGAATTCCAATCGGGTGGCTGACAATGCCACACGGTGGCTGATCCTAAAACTTTTTGATCAAGGTAGTATGGTAGTCATAAATAGTATCATATTAGTCCGCTTCTTTAAGGTCTACACTGGCTCAAATGTCGTGAACGGATTGATTTAAAACTTTGAATTCAAGTCTCTTAATGAGATGTCCCCATTGTATCTTTCGAATGTGTGTTTGAGAGGTATTCGTTCCAAGAGGAGTACAACTTGCAGATAAATTTCTTCTAATAAATAAAACCAAAAATCTACTTCAAACCAGCGACATGAAGGTACTCAGGAGTATCGCTGGCAAAACCCTTCGTGATAGGGTACGAAACACAGAAATCCGAAGGATGTGCGAAGTTGAATATATTGTCAGATGGGGACGACAGAGAAGAAGGTTCTGGAACGAATGGCCAGGGACAGTATCCCCCAAGCAAGCAGACCTCCAGGACGACCTCCCAAAATATGGAACGACAGCTGGCAGTCGACCTCACAAGACGGAAACGGAGACTTTTTTTTTCAGGCCTAAAAGAAGAGGAGGAAGAAAATCGATCCAATAGGACGGGCTGTTATCATAGAGATTTGCATGGAATAGTCTACCTTTTAGTGTTAAATATACGGGTGACGTGTGCAGCTTTAGGAAATCACTTGAAGACAACCCTTTTCGGGAGGTCTTTTCAAAATTTACTATATGCATATATTATACTTATACACCTAAATCCGAATGTATTCTGATCACATATTGGAAGATCCACAAAGGTTTCTTTGTAGTTCGTCTTCCCTTGGCAAGTTTTCTACGGTTTTCTTACCAAATATGTTTTTCTAAACATATGCGGATAAAAGTACCTAATCTAATGGTCACAGCCAGTACCTTCATATTCTTACACTTAACATCTATGTATTGATTTTGTAATAGTTTTAATTTGTCAATAATAGTGTGTTTGAGTTCTGAGTTAAACGTCTTTGAGGAGAGTCTTCTCTCTTAATCGCGCTATATAAATGACCCTTTTATTATGATTATACAATACAATACGCGTATGTTATTAGATAGCACATAATACAGTGTATGGTCTTAGTATCACGGCCTCAGTAAACGAAACTTCATGTTTAAATCATGTGGTTCAACACACTACCGCATGTGAAGACAAAATCATGTAGTTCAACACACTACCGCATGTGAAGAGACAAGAGCATGTGGTTCACCACACTACCGCATGTGAAGAGACAAAATCATGTGGTTCAACACACTACCGCATGTGAAGGGACAAAAGCATGTGGTTCAACACATGTGAAGATACAAAAGTATGTGGTTCAACACACTACTGCATGTGAAGAGATTATCGCATGTGAAGATACAAAAGTATGTGGTTCAATACACTACCGCATGTGAAGAGACAAAAGCATGTGGTTTCTCATGCTACCGCATGTGAAGATACAAAAGCATGTGGTTCAACACACTACCGCATGTGAAGACAAAATCATGTGGTTCAACACACTACCGCATGTGAAGACAAAATCACGTGGTTCAACACACTACCGCATGTGAAGACAAAAGCACGTGGTTCAACAGGACAGTTCAAAGTTGTGTAATACAGAGAGTGTTATTCACACTTTTGCAAAATGAGTCTTCTGGCTGAATGATCTATACGGTACTTAATAAATTGTATTAATCATTAGAAATGTAAGCAATTCTATATTCAAAACACATTTCTTCAATATTATTTGACAGCTGTCACTTCTTGCCATGATTTTTATACATTAAATAACAATGCCAATGAATTAAAAAAATATATAAAAGTTTTTCATTAATTTCTATCATTATTGACGAGTTATTATTACTCTATTATATTTGAAAAATTTTATTACATTTTTTTTTCATTTACTGAAATAGAATTACAGCTTCCGTCTATTCATCCGGGGATATATTTCTCGTTCTGATTAAAATTTACGCTGGTGTTTAAAAAAAATAAAGTGCTAAGTTTTATTTTGAAATACAGATCCTAGGCAATACGTAACACGATACCAAAGCTTGGTATTAATAAAATAATCAAATATTTAAGAAAGTGTTAGCATTTAATAATAAAGATTTATTTATTTAATTAACGACACAACAGTGTCTTTATATACAAATGAACATGTGACAGGTTATACACGTACTTAAAATTATTGACAAAAAATACAAAACTTTATCTTAAACTAACATGAAGATACAAAAAGCAGTAGTCATAATAAATTACAGTCATTGTTTTAAAACTATTTAATAATTATATGTATATTTAAGTTCAATATATGTTATGTATGTATATCACAAAATATTACCAAACTTCACCAAGCAGACTTACGTAATTGTCGAAGACTTATCTTATAGAGGTAAAAAACTCAGATTTGTTTTTAGTGGAATAACGCACACATAGAACAAATATTGGATTTTTTGAGAATTTTGTGGGAATTTTATGGATAGGTATAGAAAACACATGACCTCATTAGTAGAACGAGATGCAAGTTGCTTTGCAGAATTAAAACCTTCATACATGTTGATGCAGGGTTACTCAACTCCAGAGGCAAAGTATTGTCCTTAATGTTTTGTTTATATTACGTTATTTATATTAATAAAGGAGAGCACAAAGTTAGTAGCTATGAAATATGTGAAAATGTTAGTTAAATGCCAATTGTAATTTGTTTTATCAAACACCCCTGATGATGAAGTGTGCACCTTGAAACCGGTAGGTTTATACCGTTACAAAAAGTGGAATAAACAGTGTTTGATAAAACAAATTACAATGCCTTTAAACCTTCACAGTGTTAATGCCTTATCTTTAAATTGTATATTAAATCTGGCACTTATGGCAAAAAAGGTATATAAAAGTTAAATCTTGTTTGTGCAATTCCAATTCCATGGAGGCAACGTCAGTTTGGTACATTATGTATCTACAAACATATTTGGTAATAGTTTTGAATCGTAGAAAAAAAAGCCACGGTGCTGGAGAAGAGAATTATATGTTGGTAGTCAAGAAGCTCAGAATGATGAAAAGCTGAACGCAACTTCTTGATTTTTTTTCACATGGATTACAGTGCAATCGTATTTACTGGCTAATGCTTCAGTTTATCATTTTTTATCATGTTGTCTTTTAAATCACTAATTTTATTATTCCATAACTCCGGTGAATTATGATAATCTTCAATAAACAAGGCAGTTTTATCAATATTCCACTCCATGTCGCACGCTACAAGCCGCACAGATCCGCTGACTTTCGGATAACGGCGACATTGTTCGACACGCTGAAACATGTCGAGAGGTGACGCATGCCTCCCGGCAACAATAATCAACGTGTAGCATGCTACAAAGATACTTGCTTCTTGTCGCTTCGTGTTCCTTCGATCTAAAGACTGTGTGTAGCATGCGTCAATGCCGCATGCTACATGTTGCCTCAGTGGAATTGCGCTTTTAGACATAGACGCGAAAGATACGTTAGAAACATATCATTAAGGGACTTGAATACAAAGAGACAAAGTTTAAATCCGTTCGCGATACTTAACGTGTAGATTATTTAGAAGCGGACTAATATGACAATATTTATGATTACCATAACATATATCAGTCTAGCAGCTGCATTGAAGACTGAATTGGAACAGACATGAGTCTAGAAATTTGTGAATTAGGCAAACCAGAATAATTATAATTACAATAATCCAAAAGCATTCCTCTCAATACCCGCTATTACGAACGTACCCGTAACATATGTCTTCCCAGAATTTAATTTTACTAGTTGCAGCCCGTGAAAATTCTACATTTATGAAAATATATATTCATAAATGAAAAATTTGTTTATATATATCATTTATACATCGTCCCCTTTTACACCGGTTCAATAATTCTTAGCTAGGTATTTAAAATTCGTTCAGTATCACGGACCCACCGATATTCAAATTTCGAATTACTTTCGGAGATAATCCAAATATTCCTTTCGCGCTCTCTTGTATTCAAAATTCAATTCTCGTATTCTTTCTTTGGCGACAGCCGTCGTATGGGTTTCGGCCTATTTATACTATGATTCCTAAGTTTTTTTTATGATATGAAAAACAAATTTGAAATTCAAGCAGGTTTTGAACCGTTAAATAAATAAATAATGACTATCACAAATTCTAGCAATATCTGAGTCGAATATAAATTATCAGAATAATATTAATAAACAGTAATTCTAGCTACCAAGTAACACGACTCTAACTAAAACATAATATTTAATGGTTATTGGCAGCAGGGGGGCCATCGTCTTCAATATTTATATTCCGGACTTATTTTAGTTTTATTATGCTAGTGGCTGCGGGTTCCCAAACGATTGACACCTCTAATCGTGCGAAACGATGCTTTATTTCAGCAAGTCCGTTAACAATAATTATAAAAATTAAAAAAAAAACAATTTGAAAATTATAACAGCAATAAGGTTAATACAGGCGGCCCTCGACTTTCACACAATTCGCTATTTCGTACATTTAAAAAAAATCAAATTTTTAAAGATTTTTGTCGATAATGCAAAAATTGTTCGCTTCCATGCAGTCGCTCCCACTTTTTTGGAAGATCTATAATACAATATATGGAACGCAATAAACAATATTGGAGACTCTTGGGCTGAAATAAAAAAGTCAACAATGAAAGGTTCCTTGAAACAATTCTGTGGCATTATGGTAGAAGTTGATATGTCCTTTTTTTGTCATTTTGTATTTATTTTCCCAATTTATAGAAAATATTTCTCAGCATGTAGTAGCAAAACTTGGTGTGTCAGTCATAATCCAAACAAAAGATATATCGTTTGGAAATACTTATAAAGTGCTTATTTGTACTGATTTTAACAGCTTATCAAAGTTAATATTACTTCTCCTGTAAACTAAGGTAAAACGGACATATCAACTTCTGACATAACGCCACAGAATTATGCCCACAAATGATGAGTGATTTTATAAATTCTGGAGAAACTCCGGAAACTATCACAGATGAAATAGTTACATTAATGAGTGAACTAAACTTGGACGTCAACAACGAACATGTTAATGAGTTGATTGAATCGCTCAGTACCTATGTCAAATGAATACTTAATTGAACAACACGAGTTAAATGAAATACACAATGAAAGTGAGGAAGAAGAAGCTGATAAATTGGCAAGACTTTGACAATAAAAAATAAGAATGAATCCTTCATGTATCTTGACAAATTTGTGACTATCATGGAGGAATGTGATCCCAATGGAGAACGTATATCTCAAGTACGTAGGGCGATTGAGAAAGACACAACATTTTACAGAACTCTTTATCAAGAAAATAAAAAAAAAGGTGGTATTCAACTAACTTGACAAGTTTATAAAGAAAACACCTGAAAGCACAACACGCCTCGTTAACTTAATTATGTAGATATATTGGTAAATAAATGTTTTTAATATATTATTGATAAATAAATATTATTATTGATAAATAAATATTTTAAAATATATTTTTTTATATTTTTTTTACATCCCTCTACTTTCGAACATTCAACATTCGCACACATTTTCAGTAACCAATTATGTGTGAAAGTCGAGGGCCGTCTGTATAATGATAGTTTTTCGAAAACTGTAAATTTTTAACTATCGTATCATAGTTTCCTATATTTAAAATATAAGTTCTATCTTTGATTGAGTTAAGTTTATTTAAAAATATTGAAATATATAACATTGGAGTGATGTGTCAATTTCATTTGAAATAGCTTGCAAAATTATAGTAACGTGTAACCCACGTGTTTCGTGTTTTATGTCAGGGGTTTAAGGGTTACCTTTTCCACTGTTGTGTCATATGTGTGTAAGGTGTTTATCTATGTATACTTTGAGGAAGTATTATTTCATTTGAAATATGAAATAAATTGATATTTAACCTTTTTGCTTCAGGAAAATTATGTAGGTAGGAAATTATAAGAATTGTATTTTTTCCACGCAAATATAATATTTTTTTACGTAGGTACTATAGCTTATATAATCTTATACCTATAATGATTGTACTTATAACTTCATATATGTCATAAGTATCGTCACATTATTCCGGTTCCAGTCCCAAGGTAGAGCGCCCTTGAGTAGAGTTTGCTCGCCAAACGGCGCTATGTAAAAATTTCCTTTGAAATTAATTGATAATCACTTTGGACTTTGTCAACCCATGAAACGTCAAACATTATTTGAAAGCGCAAAGTTTCAAAAGCTTCTAGTTTCTTTATGATGGCTTAAGTAAGTTCATAGTATATTCCTCAACACCATAGAGAAGTAGTTATACATTTCATACAACGCCTATGATTTTTCTAACTTTTTACATTTCTTTCAAAATTCTATTATAGTTTTTTTTTTTCAAAATATACTAGGTATATTTCAATAAAGGTAAAGGTAGGAAAACCATTTAGATAGTCGATCGGAGCGTGGTTGTTATTGTGACAGGATTTTGAGTACTTGGGCTTTCAGGATGAATGACGTGTGAAAAGGATTTGTGTGGGCTCTTGAGTGTGGGTTCTTTTTGTTGTTTTATATTTGTATTTCTGTATTTTTTTGTTTTTATTTTTATGATTGTGTGCGGTATATTATGGGATGAATATTTTTTGTCTTTCTGGAGTGATGATGTGTGAGGAGTTTGATTTCGCATGATGTTTCCAGTTGTAATTGAGTGTCACTGTTTTAAGGTTGATGAGAATGTGCAACGGGGGTTTGTTTTTGTGTAATCAAAAAATCGGATAGAAGTATCGATTTATTTTTTCATACTAAATATCCTCAGTGAGATACAGGCAAAAGCCTAGTTTACTGGGGATACGACAAATGAAAGGCAACAAACCCAGATCCATTAAAATTGTATGTCCAAATTAAATTACCTCTTGTTTTTTCGCAAATTATGTATATTTCTTGTCATGTGTAATAATAAATAAATAAATAAAAAAAAATATTAATAATAAACGTAATATAATTGGGTTCAGGACAAATAAATAAACAAATGTGTTATATTGCATACGTTTCATCTACGAGTTTTTATTTGCTTGTGACCGTTACTTGGAGAGTATTGTTTCCTTGAATATTCTTTTACCGTTTGGTATATTGAACATGGTCATTTTAAGATTAAAATACAAATAATAAAACATGAACACAAACGTATTTATAAAAATAAAAGTATTTGTTCTGCAAAATTAGGATTCATTCAAATTGTCGTACTTAATGGCTTACAAGGCCCCAGGTTCAACTGGTCTAGGAGGATGGTGACTTAATCGGCCGGGGGGCTGTTGTGAAATTTATGTGCGATTTAGGAATATATTAAAATTTATATCATATGTCATATGTACACATTATATTGCTGTCAAATAACCTATATTTATGTAAAAGGAAAAATAAGTAAATAAAACACTTATTTTACATTTTTGTGTTCACCACTGGTTTATTTTTGGGTTTACTACCAGTTTCGAAGACCACCGTCTTCATCGTCAGGTGAAGATAAACTAAATTGCCAAAAATACTTTTCCTGTACAAGTGTAAATATTATAAGAGGAATGAGGTGGGGGGAGAGATGTGATTCAATGGTAAATGGGGCGAAGAAAAATGAAAATGAATCTTTCGGGCAGGCCAGGGTCTGAATATCCAAGGGGGTGGATTTTAAATAGGAAACATATTAAGCAAAGTTTTTTTTTCTTTTACATAAAACATGGCACCACAAAGTGAAACTATAGTATTTTCGATGATTCAAGAAATAACCTATAATTATTTATTTGAGTTAATCTGAGATGGTATTCGTGAGTTTACTATCTTAATTTATTCTGCTATTTTTTTTTCTTAATCTACATTTATAAGGGGGGGGGGGGTTGAAAATCATCTGGTTTTCTCGCGGCCGGGCTATATTGGTGGGGTGTATCTCGGCCGGGGGAATGTTATGTGATGACCCCAGAACTTTTGATAGCTTATCTTTTAAATGTATTTTCTGCTATTTATCTCGAAATAATATATATACCCATGTGATTTTGGAATGTATTCAAATATGTACTCGTATATACTATACTATTGTATGTTGCTATCAACTGATGAAACATATTTATTTATTTAATTGATATAAGATGAGTTTCCTTTTTTTATCTTCAACTTACATTCTTACTTATAGCATTCTCACTTATAGAATTCTCACCAACGTGTTAATATGACTGAACTATCCAAGAGATGAATACTGGTAATTAGGATTTTAATCATTGGTATTATTTAAAAATTATCTGTAATTAGCATTTTATCGATGAACACTGTTAATTAGGATTTTAATCGTTGGTATTATTTAAAAATTATCTGTAATTAGGATTTTTATCGATGAAAACACCAACGTGTTAATATGACTGAACTATGCAAGAGATGAACACTGGTAATTAGGATTTTAATTATTGGTATTATTTAAAAGTTATCTGTAATTAGGATTTTTATCAGTACACTGGTAATTAGGATTTTAATCGTTGGTATTATTTAAAAGTTATCTGCAATTAGGATTTGTATCGATGTACACTGGTAATTAGGATTTTAATCGTTGGTATTATTTAAAAATTATCTGTAATTAGGATTTTATCGATGAACACTGTTAATTAGGATTTTAATCGCTCGCATTATTTAAGAATTATCTGTAATTAGAATTTTTGTCGATGAACACAGGTAATTAGGATTTTTACCTATGAACACTGGGGCTTTGATGGAGAGGCAGCCTAGGTGTTACAGACATCAACAGTAAAATGGAGGAGAGGCGATTGAGATGGTATGGGCACGTTGGACGCAGAGCACCCGATCACATTATGAACCAGGCAATCTCCATGGATCTTCCTCGAATAACAACCAGAGGAAGACCAAAGAATTCGTGGGTGGTGCAAAAAGATAACCTGATGCAGAGGCACGACCTGGGGGACGTAGTCCGGGACAGAAGAGCATACAACCTAAGGACGAGGAGAGCTGACCCCACCAGTCTTCGCAGACAGTGAGTTGGGATGGAGCTAAGGAGAAGAAGACTGGTAATTAGGATTTTAATCGATGAACACTGGTAATAAGGATTTTAATCGTTGGTATTATTTAAAAATTATCTGTAATTAGGATTTTTATCGATGAACACTGGTAGTTAGGATTTTAATTGATGAACACTGGTAATTAGGATTTTAATCGATGAACACTGGTAATTAGGATTTTAATCGTTGGTATTATTTAAAAAAATATCTGTAATTAGGATTTTTATCGATGAACACTGGTAATTAGGATTTTAATCGTTGGTATTATTTAAAAATTATCTGTAATTAGGATTTTTATCGATGAACACTGGTAGTTAGGATTTTAATCGATGAACACTGGTAATTTATATTTTAATCGATGAACACTGGTAATTAGGATTTTAATCATAGGTATTATTTAAAAATTATCTGTAATTAGAATTTTTATCGATGAACACTGGTAATTTATATTTTAATCGATGAACACTGGTAATTAGGATTTTAATCGTTGGTATTATTTAAAAATTATCTGTTATTAGGATATTTATCGATGCACACTGTTAATTAGGATTTTAATCGATGAACACTGGTAATTAGGATTTTAATCGATGAACACTGGTAATTAGGATTTTAATCGATGAACACTGGTAATAAGGATTTTAATCGTAGGTATTATTTAAAAATGATCTCTTTTGATTTTATTCATTGATTTACTTCATGTAAGTGTTCTAACAAATAAAATAAAATAAACTTTTTTTGAGATAATACAATTCCAAATCTTTAAACTAGAATTGATAGGATCGATCTGTCCCGAAACTCAGATCGGGATAAAAACTATAAAAGCTGAATCTTAAAACTGATAACAAACTCTCATTCTGGAAGTAAACCGGAAGCAGTAAATAAAGTTGCAACGTAACAAGAACTTATTTTAACTATCAAAAGCTAAGTTTAATTTTCTGTTATTGATTTGAAATAGTTTCATTGTAGGAGTATGTTGTTTATACATTATTAACATATGTGATCTTATCACTCATGAATATATTAGAATTAGTTCCCCAATTTTCTTTCAGGAACAGAAAAAAAATAAAAAATATTTTTTTTGCAATCTCGTTCTCTCACATGATGTTTGTACTTGCATAACTTATTATTACTTATTTTTTGCAATCTCTTATTATTACTTATTACTTATTTTTTGCAATCTCGTTCTCTCACATGATGTTTGTAATTGCATCACTTATTATTACTTATTTTTTGCAATATCTTATTATTACTTATTTTTTGCAATCTTGTTCTCTCACATGATGTTTGTACTTGCATCACCTATTTTTTGCAATATCTTATTATTACAATACTTATTACTTATTTTTTGCAATCTCGTTCTCTCACGTGATGTTTGTACTTGCATCACTTATTTTTACTTATTTTTGAAATCTCTTATTATTACTTATTTTTTGCAATCTCGTTCTCTCACATGATGTTTTTACCTGCATCACTTATTATTACATATTTTTGCAATCTCTCATTATTACTTACTACTTATTTTTTGCAATCTCGTTCTCTCACACGTATTACTTATTTTTGCAATCTCTCATTATTACTTATTACTTATTTTTTGCAATCTCGTTCTCTCACACGATGTTTGTACTTGCATCACTTTTTATTACTTATTTTTGCAATCTCTCATTATTACTTATTACTTTCTTTTTGCAATCTCGTTCTCTCATATGATGTTTGTACTCGCATCACTTATTATTACTTATTTTTGCAATCTCCCATTATTACTTACTACTTATTTTTTGCAATCTCGTTCTCTCACACGATGTTTGTACTTGCATAACTTATTATAACTTATTTTTTGCAATATCTTATTATTTCTTATTTTTTGCAATCTCGGTCTCTCACATGATGTTTGTACTTGAATAACTTATTATTACTTATTTTTGCAATCTCTCATTATTACTTATTACTTATTTTTTGTAATCTCTTTCTCTCACACGATGTTTGTACTTGCATCACTCATTATTACTTATTTTTGCAATTTCTCATTATTACTTATTACTTATTTTTTGCAATCTCGTTCTCTCACACGATGTTTGTAGGTACTTGCATCATTGATGCGGATATATTGAAGAGTGTGGTCGGGGTATAACATAGTCAACGTTCTCATTAAGAGATACTTTTTTGGTTAAGATAATTTTGAGGCTATGTGCACCCTAGCGAACCTTCGAGTTTAAAACTACGTCAATTGTTGTTTTGCCCTGTTTTTATTTAGCGATAAACTGTTTATTCAGACTGGAATAAATCCGAGTACCTACTCCTTTAGTTCCCTCCAATTCATCCATACTACACACATATCATCATGCCGTGTCTCTTACGGGGTAAGCAGAGAGAACAGATTTCCAAAGTGTTTTATCCAAGTACACAACTTTACAAATGACGAGGTTCTCAGCAGGATCGAAAAAACCCGGCACTTGTCAAACACCATATCGTAAAGGCGTGCAGAATGGATGGGTCATATGCTGCGACATGAAAATCTCCTGCACAATGTACTGGAGGGAATGATTGAGGGATCGATTGGCAGAAGGCGTCCTCGCCGAGATTATCTAGAGCAAATATGCCACGATATGGACAGCACCTCCTATATAGAGCTCAAGAGGATCGCTGAAGACCGAGCGGAGTGAAGGAGGAGATGCAGAGCTTTGCTGTTAACCAATCCCCAGGATTGAAACTGAAGAAGAAGACACAACTTTCGCCTCCTCTACATTAATACAACTGGCCCTGCACAAGCTTCTATTATTTATTCTCACTACTTTTTTTCTAAATCTGGTCTATTTGATCCAGCCACCCATACTGACAAAATTAAAGAATTGAATTCTGAGGATATGCAGCAGATGTAAAACATATAATTAGTGTGGGATGGATCAAGTTTAGATCAATGACGGGAGTTCTATGTGATCCGAAAATGCCAGTAAAGTTAAAAGGAAAAGTATACCAAACGATTGTCAGACCCGCACTCCTCTATGGCTCCGAATGCTGGACGATGTATAAATCTTACTCTAGGCAAGTAGAAACTGCTGAAATGCGCATGCTAAGATGGTCAGCTGGTGTGCCCCTAAGAGACAAAATAAAAAGCTCACGCATTCGTGGAAGCCTAGGTGTTACAGACATCAACATCAAGGTGGAGGAGAGGCAATTGAGATGGTATGGGCACGTTGGACGCAGAGCACCCGATCATATTGTGAACCAGGCAATCTCCATGGATCTTCTTCGAATAACAACCAGAGAAAGACCAAATAATTCATGGGGGGTGCAAAAGGATAACCTGATGCAGAGGCACGACCTGGGGGACGTGGTCCGTGGTCAGAAGAGCATACAACCTGAGGACGAGAAGAGCTGACCCTAACAGTCTTCGCAGACAGTGAGTTGGGATGGAGCCAGGGAGAAGAAGAATTCTGTGAAATAGATTTATTTCAAGATTTTCTTATGACATAGAATTCATTCAAGGAGTTAATTTTTTACTGATGCCACACCGATGTGAAAATAATTTGACCACTAAGCAGATATCAGTCTTTTGCTGCGAGGAGACTTTATTGTTTTATTTATATATTCGTATGGTACACTGTAATATATGCGAATTAGATGATGCGAACATATTAAAGACATTGGGAGATATTTTTATTTTTGGCCCCAACGACCCTTAGGGCTTACATCCACTTCTTTGTTTGTATGGTACCTTTCAACATACTCGAAATGGTGATTCGGACATATATGTCTTTTAGATAGAAGTCCGTGACCGGAAGACAATATCGTTTTTGGACTTATTTCTCGAGCCGTCGGGCTTAGAACCTCTAGACTAAGAACTCGAACCGCTAGAATAAGAACAGCATTGTACGTGTTGGCAACACTTGAAGAGGTAACAAAAATCATACATGAACTCGACGCGTGTGAGTATTGCTACATACAAGACAAATTAATTTATCAGAATCAGGAATCAAATAATTTTGTGTCTTTGTATCCCAGATCCGCGGAGGGGCTGGTTAATATCCAGGCACAGCTTTATTAGGTTAATTATATCCAGGCACCTAAGTTAATACCAGGTATAGCTTTATTAGGTTAATTAATATACAGGCACCTAAGTTAATATCCAGGCACGGCTTTCTTAGGTTAATTATATCCAGGCACCTAAGTTAATATCCAGGTACAGCTTTATTAGGTTAATTCATATCTAGGCACCTAAGTTAATATCCAGGCACAGCTTTATTAGGTTAATTATATCCAGGCACCTAAGTTAATATCCAGGTACAGCTTTATTAGGTTAATTAATATCCAGGCACCTATCCAGGCATGGCTTTATTAGGTTAATTAATATCCAGGCACATCTTTATTAGGTTAATTATATCTAGGCACCTAAGTTAATATCCAGATACAGCTTTATTAGGTTAATTAATAAACAGGCACCTAAGTTAATATCCAGGCACGGCTTTATTAGGTTAATTATATCCAGGCACCTAAGTTAATATCCAGGTACAGCTTTATTAGGTTAATTAATATCTAGGCACCTAAGTTAATATCCAGGCACAGCTTTATTAGGTTAATTATATCCAGGCACCTAAGTTAATATCCAGGTACAGCTTTATTAGGTTAATTAATATCCAGGCACCTATCCAGGCATGGCTTTATTAGGTTAATTAATATCCAGGCACATCTTTATTAGGTTAATTATATCTAGGCACCTAAGTTAATATCCAGATACAGCTTTATTAGGTTAATTAATATCCAGGCACCTAAGTTAATATCCGGACACCGCTTTATTAGGACTGCTTAGCCTCTGGAAACACCATCATATTTCTAGGATGAACAAGTAGATAGGAACATCGGACCCCAACGGGTGGATTTTGCCTTAGAAGGATTGCCACTTGGCTCTGAACTACCCTGGAGAATCTGGAACATCTTAAAAGATTCCGTATATTGGGAGAACCATGGACAACAAGTTAAAATGGGGAATGTTACGTGTGACTCCTTGATTGTATCTGCGGTGAGGAACAGTTTATACACTACTTGATGCAGTGCCCGAGAAGTTCAGTCCTTTGTATTGAAGAGGACTTGATTAGTAGAACATCCAGTGCTGTCCATTATAGTGGAACGTCTAGTGCAGGTGGCAGAATTCTGGATGAAAGTAGTCTATTGCCTTTGACACGAAATGAAAAAGAAGAGGGAATATAATCGTAGATAAAAGCCTTACCAACTGGGCCACGGAGGTCGCCAGGCTGTACGACGGAGGTGTTATATAATACAATGTAAGGAGTCCAGTGGCGAAAGGATATGAAGCAAAAAACACCCTATGCGAGAAGTCAAGGATATATTCAGTATTCTAGGCCCCATAATATTTTGATCTGACTCTGATAAAGTTGATCACATTCAATTTAACGTACTTGTGTTCAAACCATCTTTTCTTTCAACCAGTAAATGCCTGTCCACGCGCGGCGATACACAACTCGCTTATCAGATCATCGCCAAGATGCTGGGTACAGCGCCAATACCTGGTATCAAGTCCTGAATGCTGACTCGCCGGCCTCGGCCGCTCTTCGGCGCTGCAGCGGTCCATTGGACGCGGAGGGGGCGGGCCTTCGCAGGGGGCGGTGCATCCCACCGCGGGGCGGGCCGGGGAGGCAGCCTTCATCCCCGTAACATTTATAAAATTACACAATATCTCAACTCCCGTATACAAAAATACTTATCAAAAATACTTAACCTGATGAAAAAAATATAAAAATGTTTGAAACTTTTTTATGGTTTGTTTTATATTATATGCCTGTTGTGCGTTATCTTGTTGTAGCGTCGATCGTTTTCAGGCAGGGAAGGGGACGATCCCCTCCACGAGCCAGTTGCTCGCGAGTAGCGACGTGAAGTGGTTGTGTGTTGGCGTCCGTCGCGACGACTGTTTTTTACTTTGCGTCT
Organism: Odontocerum albicorne; assembly: GCA_949825065.1. Classification (NCBI taxonomy): domain Eukaryota; kingdom Metazoa; phylum Arthropoda; class Insecta; order Trichoptera; family Odontoceridae; genus Odontocerum; species Odontocerum albicorne. The sequence continues at coordinate 2,204,398 of OX463841.1, forward strand.
TCGACGTAAATATTTCGGTCAACACCACGCGTTATTTTGCTGCTGTCAAGTTTATTTCCGTTTTTTTTTCTATATTTTTTTGCATAATTTGTGCTATATTTTTGTTTATTTTATTTGTGACTTTTAACTTGCATTTAGTTTTTTTTTACTTTTTGATTATTTAAAATTTGTTGTCGCTCTCTCCTATGACGTTTGCCAAGTTTGACCGTGCCGAAGAACTGTTGCTTCGCCTTTGAGAAAGAAGTTCGAAGAGGAAGACGTATCGGCGTTTTGCTTTGGATTGTTGTCGAATATAGAACGGAGCCTGGAGCCGGTGTTGTGTTCTGTTGAGTTGGCCCCCTTTGCTTTGTTTGTTACCCTGTTTTGTTTTGTTCGGGCGGTTGTGCAGCGTGAAGCAGAGAAGCGGCGCGGTGCCGGCGCCCCCGGGTGTGCGCTCGAGGGGCGAGGGCGGCGTGGCGAGGGCGGGGCCCCCCGCCCCCCCGCCGGACATGTCCCGCCGTAAGCAGAGCAACCCCAAGCCGCTGAAACGTAAGTCATACTCCATCATGATTACCATGAATTTGGCTATTTTACAGAGGTTCAGCACTTCCAGAGGCGGCATGGATAATGCACCGCCTTCAAGCACCACCGCTATACATTTATTAATGACTTTCTATTTATACTGTAGACCAAGATTCTGTTTTGCATTCCTTATCATTCCTAGGAGGTAGAGTATTATATCACCCACTGCAAGACTGTCACAAGTCTTAATTATACTGCATATTATTGCAACAATTAAGTTGTAACATTTATGATACATGCATGATAATATAAGATGTATGTCCTTGCAAGTAAAAGAGCAGTAACGGCATATGTCAAAATATCAAACAAAATAATTCAGTACTTGAAATATAGAAGTGCTATAAAATATATTGTCGAATATTCGTATATTGGATTAATACAATTGGTTGTTCTAATCAAAATTAACATAAATGAACTATAAATCTTACTTCATTATGAATCTTACTTCATAAATGAACTATAAATCTTACTTCATTATGAATCTTACTTCATTCGAAATTGACATAAATGAACTATAAATCTTACTTCATTACAAAATTGACATAAATGAACTATAAATCTTACTTCATTACAAAATTGACATAAATGAACTATAAATTTTACTTCATTACAAAATTGACATAAATGAACTATAAATCTTACTTCATTACAAAATTGACATAAATGAACTATAAATCTTACTTCATTACAAAATTGACATAAATGAACTATAAATCTTACTTCATTACAAAATTGACATAAATGAACTATAAATCTTACTTCATTACAAAATTGACATAAATAAACTATAAATCTTACTTCATTATTTATTTATGAGACCAAATCGAAATAAATTTTGGAGATTGGTAACCTAATAATTCAATATTAATGAATAAAATAAAATATGAGATGTTAAAAAATATTTTTCTGATTCAATTAGTTTAGCATTGAAGAATACATACTGTGCATTGTTTTTCGTTTAAGAACTGATTAAAGAGTTTGTTTTTATTTAAAGCAATTTACGGTTTAAAAATATATAAAATCAATATTTTTTTTTTTCGATTTGTGACATTTTTGCATTGAAGGTGCGATATACTAATGATAATTCCAATGGACATATTACTGTAAGAACGCCTCCTCAACATTGAAAAAAAATCTCAAATACAATATAACTTTTTTAAGTAAACTCTTAAAAGTTTAACTTGACAATCGATGTAACCCATTAATAATTTTATCATTCGGGCAAAATAAGTTTATTAAAATTCAGTATCAACAGATTGCAATGGTCAATCTACAAGAATTGATAACAAACTCATATAAAAAAAAACTCCTTTACTAGAAAAAAAAAATGTCATTAATTAATTGTGGCGATATACCATCGAAGACACTTCCGAAGGGTTGTCCGCTGCGCCCTGCAAATTGCTCGTACCAGGATATATTGAATGCTTAAACGTTATCCTTTCAAGGATGAGTCTAATTCAATAGCTAATTTGTAGACCTGGTGTTGTTGGAATAAAATACCATTGAAAAATATATTTTTTAGCGTAACACTTCCACGTAAGATTATTTATTTTTCTCAAAACAGGCTTAGCCCAATTACATTGAAATATACAAGATATGTTAATATTAAATAAAAAAATTATGTATATGCATACATATGTATATACACACAAACATACACATGTATTCAAAGTCACTTAAATACGTTCATGAGTGCTTTCTAACGCGCTCAATCTTAGAAGAAAATTTACTTTTGCTTTTGGTAATGTGATATGAAATATGTCAATATCCGAAGCAGTCCCGTTCAGAAGAGTTAAGGCCCTTCCAACAGGCATAGCGGCTGGAAGACCCGTTCTTGCGTATGTTATTGAGAATAGTTCTTGCCGGCGCAGTCTAGTGTAATTGGTGGAGCGCACTTAAGGAGAGTTTGGTCTCTAAATGGGGCTATATAAAACTGTCCTTCGTATAAAATTTCTAGATCTTCCCAAGTTTCTCGCACCTTCTATACATTATTTTTTGTAAATATTATAAAATGTTTTATCATTCGTAATATTAATCATTCGTACATTTATGAAATAAATTGAGTACATTATATTATTGAAAAATTTGATTTTTTGAGATACTGAACCATAAAATGTTGACA